>WAAE01009006.1:0-217893 GCA_013400495.1 Nicator chloris
TTTTTTTAATTTCTGCTTTTTCCTGATTTTACAAGCAGTCTGAATACATATTTTGCATACTTAATTTACTTTTTCTCCCTCTCTCTGGGCAAAAACTGTGTTCAAATATATTCTGTTGTCTTGCATTGTAAACGAACAGCCCGTGCATCAGTGTGTCCTTTCCTTTCAAAGGTCAAGCACATACAGATCTCAAGGGATTGAGGTGACAGTCAAGTACAGCCAAGGCAGCTGGACTGGAGTGCTGGGCACAGATGTCATCACCATGCCCAAAGGGCTCTATGGCAGCTACACCATCAACATTGCCACCATCCTGGAGTCAGAGAACTTCTTCCTGCCAGGGGTTAAATGGCACGGGATCCTTGGCCTTGCCTACGATGCCTTAGCCAAGGTAAAGCATCCCTTCCCCACTGATTGTCTTTCACAAGGACAACAAGGAGAAATCTGTTGGAATAAAGCCAGCAGATGATCTGGCAGCATTAGACTCCAGCCTTCCAGCCACCCTTTCCTACGGATCTTCTGTCTTTGCTCCAGAAAGAATAAATTGGGCTGTGATGGTACCACAGTCCCGTGTGAGGATTCTGGCTTTTCTGCTGATGGAAATGCTGATTTTAGCTCCTCTGGAATGAATAAGCTTTTACAGAGCTGGTAGTACCAGAGTGAGGTTGTGGGATGTGTGTGGAGGGAGGTATTAGAGCTCTGATGATAATTCTCAACACTGGCCCAAGGCAAAGCCCTTGGCAGTTCATCCTGGGACATTCTCTGTTCATCAGGTAAAAGTTGAGGTGGATGGATTTCAGAACAAATATTAGCTTCAGTATTTCCAGGAACACAGAACAAAGCACATCCTGCTCCTCTGGAGGCAGGAAATTCAGGTAGAAGATTCAAATAAAACCTGAAATTTATAGTCCAAGGTGTATAACCTTAGAATCTAAAACTGAAAATGTGATTGGAAAACTACAAAAAGTTGTAATTTGCAACCTGCACATCTCAAAGTGAAGACAGAACAAACGATTCAACACTGCCTGATGAGTCTGCTTTACTCCAGAGTTGTGTGAGAGCTGTTTTTATTGACTTCAAGGACTGTCAGCAGGGAGAGGAGAGGAGAGGAGAGGAGAGGAGAGGAGAGGAGAGGAGAGGAGAGGAGAGGAGAGGAGAGGAGAGGAGAGGAGAGGAGAGGAGAGGAGAGGAGAGGAGAGGAGAGGAGAGGAGAGGAGAGGAGAGGGGCTTGCCAAACTCTGCCTTGGNAGAGGGGCTTCCCAAACTCTGCTTTGGGCAAACAGAGTACTCAGGGCATTTGTTCTTCCCTTCTTCCAAGGACTTCAGGGTTGTTGGCTTCTGAGGCTGCTCTGGGCTTTGTGTAGTGAGAGCACTTGGCCCCTCAGACCTCTGTGCACACAAATCTGAATTACAGGAAAGTTGCAGCACCCCAGTGACTGCAAATGCAAAGAGGACCTGCAGTGTCAGGAAGAACCTGGCCAGTAACCAGCTGAAGAGAGCTTGGATATGAAGTTCTTTAAGAGAAAAGAGAGGAAATTAGGGCCACTGAACTCAAAGTTCACCAGATTTCAATAGCATTGAAAACCTGAAAATCTTGACTTCAAAATTCTGCTTTTTAACTATGGAAAGGCATGAAAGGCAAGTTATGCTTGAGTGTTCCAATAACACAAAGCCTTTTCCAAACAGAAGTTATTGGTGAGAGTTCCTGCCTGAAACTGGTGTTTGGGTTTGGCAACTGCAATTGAAAATTACTCCTGTGTTTTAGGGATTTGGTGGCAGCAGTGCTGACAGTGGTCAAGAGTAAAAATGTTTTTAAAAACAGCAGAAACAGAAAAATGACAGGTATTGGGGGTTTAATGGCTTATTATGTCTAATGCTTTCATCAGCTGCTTGTCAGAAATTCAATTTACTCATGAAAAGTGGTCTTGTTTGAATGATTTGCTGATTTCTGGGAAGAAACCTTCTAATGAACCCTGCAATTCTTTTTTGTTTGTTTGTTTGTTTGTTTGTTTTGCTTTTCAACACCTTCAAGCCTTCGAGCTCTGTGGAGACATTCTTTGATTCCCTCGTGAGGCAGGCAAAGATCCCCAACATTTTCTCCCTGCAGATGTGTGGTGCTGGACTCCCTGTTTCTGGAAGTGGTACCAACGGAGGTAGTCTTGTGGGTATCTGTCAATAGGAGAGGGAAGATGTATCTCTGTTCCTCTCTCTCCCTCTTTTCTCTGACTATCCTGCTTCTGCCAAATTTAGTGTTTAAGTATATTTTCGTATTTTTAATATGCTTTCTATTTTTTTAAAGAAAAGTTAAGCCCTCAGGCAAAATTCGAGAGTTCTTTATTTTCATTCTCAATTCTGGTTTTTCTCTCTCAAGTTTAAGTAAACTTTTCATCTTTTAACAAAGAAAAACATGAATGTTGTGGTGTTTCCTCAGGGCAGATTCTGCTATATTTCTCAAACTGAGTAGTCCCTTATTCAGCTGATAAATTTGTTCAATCTCATCAAAAGGCTACAGTAATTTTTATTTTTTTTTACATGATGTGAAAAGGGGGAGAGGAATCAAGGGGCTTTTCTTTTGTTGTTTGTTTTTTATTGTCAACAACATATTAAAGGGAAAAATCTGTAGATCAGATCTCCTGCTTGCTGTTATCTGGGAAGCCTTTCCATCATCTTTAGTGGGACCATGAACTGGCCCATTACGTATCTGGAATTGGTAGATGGAATGACTGTTCCCAAATGATGCTGAAATAAACATCTCAGCTGTGATCAGGAGCTGATCACAAAGGCTTATTTTGAAGAGAATTCACATATTGTAAATGTTATTCATACAACTGAAGACCAAGAGAGAACTTCCTTAGGTTTAGTTCAGAGTCAGAGCCCACAGGTGCTCCCTGCCATCCTCAGCCTAGGTTTTGATGGAAGATAATAGTGATAGCACTGAGAGGATGGGATTCCATTTCAGATGCCTGTAAGAAAAACTGAAATATTCTGGACAGTATTAAAGCTTTTCTGATCTGATAAGGCAAATTTTTCACATGTGCTTTTCTTATTCTGTCCCATTTTTATACATTGCCTAGATTTAACCACAAAGATACTTTTTTAATTTTAAACAGTGGAGTTTTCATAACAGAATCAGTGTGAGGTTGCAGGTGAAAATGCTGATAATTTGGCCCAGTATGGGAATTCTGTTTGAAGCACAATCAGTTTAATGCCTAGATGTTTCACACTGCTCTATTATTGACCAAGCAGTTGACAGTAAAATCCTAACAAATGGCACTAAATTAAAACTTCGACGCCCCTGAGTCCCACAATTAAATATCCCCCTTTTTGTGTGCACTTGCCCCAAAACTAAACATGTGGGATTTTAAAGTGTGTGACTTCTGTTCTCCTTTCCCTCAGGTGCTGGGTGGAGTTGAGCCCAGCCTGTACACGGGGGATATCTGGTACACACCCATCAAAGAGGAGTGGTACTACCAGGTGGAAATCCTCAAGCTGGAGGTCGGGGGACAGAACCTCGAGCTGGACTGCAGAGAGGTAGTGGCCCTTCTGTGTTCCTGTCTCTGTGAAATGCAAGAGTGGGGAAAAAAAAAAAGAAAAAAAAACCACCCTAATTGGTCAGTTTTGTCTTGGCAAGCAGGTGTGCAGCCTCCTGAGAACTGAATTAAAGCAATTCTGGTCAAAGAAAGGAAGGGGGAGGTTCTGGAGTGGCCCCTGCAGAGCTGTCCAAGCTCACAACTCACGATGGCAGAGGACAGGTGTCACCCTGGGCTGCTTCCTAAAATTCTCATCTTAGGCTTCCTTTTTTATTTTATGTTTTTGCAATCAGCTTTTGCTCTCTTATGGTTGGCAGTTATTATTCCTGATGGATAAGCTGTCTGTTTCTATTAGGAATAATGTTCTGCTGTATCTGGATCAGTGTAATGAGACTGTGCTGTTGCAATTTTTATTCCAAAGCCATTTCTTTTTCCTTTTTTTTTTTTTTTTTGTGGAGGATATATGTGCATGTGTATGCTTTATCTCTTTCTTACTCTTGCTTCTTGCTATTCATGTTTTGATTTTAGTTCTGGCATTTTTTATGCCCCAATTTCTTTAGACATCCTAATTTCATTTTACTCTCATGCTCTTAGTTGGAGATCAATGGGACGTGCTAAGTTTAAAGTTTTTATAGTTCATATAAATGAAGTGAAATTCATGAGCACAGTATTACATGTGCATAAATATTATATTTCCATGCAAAGTATCGAAGTCATTTTGCCATATCAATTATTTAAAATGAGTCTCAGCACCTTTCAACTCAATAAGCAGAACAAGGTCTGTTGAAATGCCTCTCCCTATTGTGCTGTTAGGAAAGCAAAACCACTGCTCCTTTAAAGTAAATGTTTGCTTTTCTCTCTTGCCTTAAAAACAGTCAACATGTTCTTGAAGGGGAGCCCTTCAGTGGTTTAATACATGCTGTTGCCAGAAAACAGCTCACTGAAAAATTCAGTGGTGTGTCAGGAAAGTTTCCTGGAATTGTTGCTCTGTTCTGAGCCAGGGGTTGCTTTCACTGGTGCAGAAGGATCAAGCCTTCCTGGATCAAAGGAGACCTTCCCACAGAGATTCAGAGGAAGAGCAGTAAAATAGGAGCAGAACAGTTAAAGTCTGGCTGGTCAGGAGCTCGCAGAGGATGCATGATTCACTCTAGGATGAGGAGCTCTGTGCCCTCTCTCCTCTCTGTTGTTTTCTAGGAAATGGAACATTTTTTCACAGCCTTCACCAGGGACTGCTCCTTTCCTTGCCAGGGAAAAGTTGTCCCTGTGCTTCAATGCTGGGAATGTGTCCAGAGCTCCACCACAGCTGTGGCCCTGAGCCTGGCAGCCAGGGCTGGCAGAGGTCCTCAGCTGCCAGGAGGGCCCTTTGCACTGGTAAATATTAACCAGGACAGCCAAGAAGGCAAAACCAGGTGTTCAGACCCAGTGTGAGCCATCCCACTGCCCCCAGATTTTTGCCCAGGTTTATATCAGTGGTCAATCCTTTTAACTACTCTTTTCTTTCCACGGGTGGCATTCCAGGATGCCAGTGATTGTGTATTTTGTGGTACAAATCTGTCGAAATGGACTCCAGAATGCCTTGGCATTTCTTCCCACTCTTTAGAAGTATTTCCGAGTGTGTAATAAATGGTTTCCTGTTTGCTTTTCTGGCAGCCCTGTATGGCAGCCCCACAGCAGCTCTTTCAAAAAGAAGTGTGGAAGTAACTGTCAGAGTTAGTTTTTCTTACTTTTTTGGTGGGTTTTATTTTTGTCACTGCACCAAAGGGGGCTCCATGTGACTTGATAACATCTACACCAGGGTATTTTAAATTCTCTTGCTGTTTGACCTCTTCCTAAGCAGCTTAGGCTGTAGATCATCCTGTGTCTTATGATTATGCCATAAACATGTCACAGTTCAGTTATATTAATCCTGCTGCCTAAGCTGGCAGCAAAAAAGTAGTTAATATAAATAGCTGCCACTGCTACTTGCCTTTTTTTTCCCCCCACAGTTAATCATAGTTTTTAAGGAGTTCATGAAAAAAATTTACCCTTTTAAAAGTTGATACCTCATTTACTGTACCTGGAGTTTGCTGAAATCTCTTAATTTTAGGGTTGAACGTTTAATAATAAGAGAGCTGTTTGCTGTGGGTGGTTTTCTGTGCAGATTTCAAGACTGAAACTTCAGGTTTCTTTGGGTTTTTGTGTTTTAGGGGTTTTCAGCAGTCAAGGGATAAAGGTGTGGCATTTGTACTCTTGAATGTAATAAGGCCTATTTTTTTCAGCCATTAAAACAGGCTTCTGTGTTTAAACTAGAGTTGCACCCATGCTAGCAGAGACCTTGATTCAGGGCTCGGAAGCTGCATCAGGGTGTTTAACACCTCTCTACTGACTATTAAAGTGCTTTTGCCCCCTCTGAGAGGGGCCAGCCCTCCCTTTTTTACAGCAGTGGGACCATTTGCACCAGCTGTGGTGACACAGTAATTTCCTGAGCGGTGCAGATAAACCCACTCTTGTGTCTAGCCTGATGGTATCTTGCTTTCTTTTGCTCTCAGCTTTCACTGGAATTGAAGCTGTCAGCTGGAGAGAGCTACTGACAAGTATGACACGCAGTTCTGGGAAGGCAGCTGCCAAAAAGGAGCAGCTTTGTTCTGGTTAGGAGACAGGGGGATCTGCATTACAGTAACTACAGCCTACAACTTCTCTCTTTTTGTTGTGTTTTTTTTTCTCTCCCCTCCCCAGTACAATGCTGATAAAGCCATAGTAGACAGTGGAACCACTCTCCTTCGACTGCCAGAGAAAGTCTTCAGTGCTGTGGTGCAGGCAATAGCTCGCACGTCCCTGGTAAGAAAATGCCACGAAACCTGCTCAAAAATGTGAAATTCCTGTTCAAGGATCACAGGCTCTTTGAAAGGAGTGGCATCTCTGCTGCCTGCCTTGCAAGTCACGGGTTTTTCACCTGAGGGGAGCAGAACCTTCCCTGCTCTAGCCCTGTTAATAAGGGAGAAATGACTGGTGGCCTTTGATGGAAAGGAAGAGGTGAAAGAAAAAAAAAAAGCAAGGAGGGAAGGGAGGGGGCCACAAGTGCAGACAAGAAGTGTGTGTATGGAAATGCATCAGAAATAGGGCAGAGATGGAGTGTTTTACTCTAAGCATTTCAGAAACACAGACATAATCCCTGTTGCTCTGATTCAAAGTATTAAGAGTGCAAAAATCAGTCTTTTCATTCAAAACAGAGTGTTTATAAAGTAGGAGAACCTGCTGCTGCAAGCAGTTCCTTTCCAAGTATAATTCTTAGTGCTGTCTAGAATAAATGCCATTCATTAGGATTATTCATATCAATAAAGCTGCTTTTGACCTTCATTATTGAATTATTTATGTTCAAAAGCATCTTTCTTTGGAAACAGAGTGGGCTTTAGAAGTAGGGCATGGGGATGGTGGAATTCTCTGTGTGTAGAGTGGCTGAAGCAGCATTTTCTGGTTAATAAAAACTATTCATAATTTTTTGTTCAATACAAGGAACAGCACCAAGAAGGTTAAAGAGGAAGAATAAACACCAGCTATTTCAGTGTGAACAAACTTGGTATTTTTGTCATGGACTCACAGTCAGAGAGTGGTTGTTGATGCAGATGACAGGAAACACAGTAAGCAGCTGCCCCAAAGACAGAGGGTTTGCCTGTGTGCTGAGAATTCAAGATTGAAACCCTTCTTCCTACTTGATTGAGAGCAGAGATTTGGCATGAAGTGTCCTTCACTGCCTGCAGATGTCCAGCATCTGAAATAAATGTACCAGTTACGAGTTCTGCTCTTTGCACAACACTTCAGTGTTGGCTGGAACAATTTCAGTCCGTGTGGGGGAGAATTGAAAGAAGCCACCCCAAGAGCTCCTGTAACATCACCCTGTGGATAAGGAATCCTCCTGGGTCACAGGGGTCCACGCTCCCCTCTGATGTTGGTCAGGACATTTGAACTGGGGAAACAGTGGTCAGGTCAGTCAGGTATTAGAGGGGAACCCTTCACTCTGCTTAATGTTGGGTTTTTTTCTGTTCCTATTAAAAATGCATAAAGTAGCTTTTTTTTCTGAGTGCTTTTTAATCTGAAAGACTTTCCTGGTGTACCCCTTCCCTCCACACAGCCCAGAATTTACTCTGACAGCTCTAAATGAAGGAGATAGTCTGCTAAATAAGAAAGTAGTTACAGGGTGCAAGGATGGAATTCCAGCTGTGTAAGAGCAATGTCAGGAAAATGGGTATTTTCAGCAATTGTACTGCGGCTCTGTGCTTCTGGCAGGAGATGTACCACTGAAAAAAAATCATCTGCTGTAGTCAGACACACTTTTCTGACCACAGGTGAGCCAGGTTAACAAGTTCCTGCTCCTCATAGCTTGTTATGAGCACCCCAGCCAGATGTTATTTCCCAGATCTGCTGGGATAACTGTGTGTGACACATTTCTTCATTTAGCTCAGTTATAAAACAAGGCTGTGAGCTCTGTGCTCTTTAGTGGTGCAGATGGTTTTGTAAACTTAAATCATTTGGACTGAAGTCTTTCAGGGAGCAGCTGTTGTGATGCAGTTTGGGGCTGAAGGGTGGTGATTTTGGCAGATGGGCAGAGGGGGGGAGCACCTACTACACCTCACTGAGCTGAAGCCAGGACAGCAATAATACAGTGTTAAGTTAAAAAGCTGAACGAAGAAAGACTCAGATAATCCTAAAATCTTTATTTTAGTAGCCTTTTGGGTATCACACACTCATATCTCCCACATGCATTGCTGCAGTGTGCAGAAGGAAGGGAAAGAAATGCAATGCATTAAGGAATCTTTCTGGGAAATAAAAGCAGGCACTTAAAACAGAGCACTTTATAGGCTTGGCCTGACCTGGCTGGGTAGTACCTTGCCCTTTTTCTCAGATCGTGCTTTTCAAGACAAGATGGGAAGAGAGGAGAACTGTATTTCTCAGCAGGTTTGGCCTGGGACTCAGCTGTGAGGGAAGAGTGTTCTGCCCCGTGCCAAGGGATGCACTTCAGCATGAACTGAGAGTTCAGGGTGAAAGGCCTCTGAAATCCCCTTGTTCACCTGAGTCTGAGCTTGTTGAGGCCCAGGAATGGCGCAGAGCACTTGGAAATGTGAAGGAGTCTCTGTGCAACCCTAACAAACCCTTCCTTGGCAGGTGTGTGGCCAGGGGTGAGTGCCTGTCACCTGTGAAATGCCATGTTTTAATGAACGAGCTGATGCTCAGGGAATCATCGACATCACAGACAAATACAGATGAGGGGAGTGCAGAGGCTGCATTCCACCTTTTTCCTCCACCCAGATGGGAGGCTGTGGCTGTGCAGCCTCAGGCCGAGCTCCTCCCTTGACTGCTGCTCCGTGGGGGAACAAGGAGCAGCCAAAGTCATGCAGTGACACGAGGAAGGGTTTTGCTCAGATCTGGCAGCAGGTCAGCTTCAGGGAGCAGGAACATTGGGCAAGATGTTTGTCTTAGCCAAACAAGCTCCGGAGGGGTTTGCTTTTGGTTTTGTTAGTTCCATGGATATATTACATGGTACTGTTCATCAGTTTTATTTCAAAAGCACGTCAGGTTCTAGTGGCAGGGAGTGACAGGGCAGCCAAAGAGACAGAGGGATGTGTTTCTTTGCATTACAGCAAACCTTGATTCCCTTAGATGCCAGGAGATTTTTGGCTTAGCCCTTGGCTCCAAGACTCTGAAGCTGAGTAAGAAGCTGTAGGTGCACGAGGAAGGGAGGTGACCTCATTTTTTCATTATATATTCACGTGGTTTGTAATTTGGTTTGTGTTCATTTATAAAATGTAAAATTCTGCTTCAAAACGTCGGTGTTTGGTCAGAGAGGAGGGAGGGAGGCAGTAAAATCCCATTGTGGAAGTGATTGCTCAGGGAGGCCACCCATTCAGTGCAGTAGAGGAAATAATGAGACAAAACTGGGGAGGGAAGGGAGAGCTAAACTTGCTTTTGCCTCTTCTCCCTTCCCCAGGTCATGATGGGTTATGACACACCCCAGTTTGGGAGTTGGGGTTTGGGTTTTTGCTTTGGTCCTTAAAGCAGCTCAGATTTGTGATCTTGAATTTCTCCACGGAAATGAAAGAAGTATCAACCAGTGGTAGTGATCATTCACAAAAATCTATCAAAATGTCTGTAATCTCGAAGTATAATTTGGTTTGGTCGGTTTGTTTTACAGATACAAGAATTCTCTTCTGGTTTCTGGACTGGTTCACAGCTTGCATGCTGGGATAGAACTGAAAAGCCCTGGTCCTTATTTCCCAAACTCTCCATTTACCTAAGGGATGAAAACTCCAGTAGGTCGTTTCGGATCTCTATCCTACCACAGGTCTCAACCTTCTTTGTTTATTCATCTGTGCATTTATTTTTACTTTTATAAAGCACATGCTCTTAAAAAAAAAAAAAAGGCAGCTATTTTTAGCAGTAATAGGGGATTGGCTTATTGCATGCAAGGGAAACCTTTTTAAATCAAATTTTAAAAATCAGTTTTGAAATAGGGAAAATGACAAACTTCTCAAACCTAAAAGCAAAAAAGAAAGGGACAAAGCATGGTTTCCCTCTCAGTGCAGGCTATCTAGCTGGGAATTATTTTTTTTCAATTTCTTAGGAAAAAGAAGGCAAGTTTTTGTTTTGTTTTCATGACCTTTGGCCACGTCAGATGTCAATACAGAATGTCTCTGCTCGTTTTCATCGTCTCATTTTGGGAAGGGAATTGATTTGTTTCTCGTGGCATTTTGAGTTGGACCACTTCTTCTGAATATGAAAATCTTGGCAATGACCCTTTGTGAGCTCTTCAGCAGTTTCTGTAACTTGCCTGGTTTATCTTTTATTAATACTCCATCCACTCCATTATATTTAGAATATAATGTGCCACTTTTGTTTTTCTTCTCTGATTTCTCCTCCCAGTGTAAGTTACAGTACAGACTGGTATCCTCTAACATTACTAATACATTCTTTTACCTCAAGGGACAGGCAGGAGCAAAGGAAAGAATGAACCTATTAAGTACATTTTAACTTGAGATATAGTAAAGCCTTATGATAAGCTTTTTCTGTATTGATCATGTAGCTTGGCAATCATTCATCTCCCCCGAGGAGACAGGGGGTGAAATGTGCCTTGAATTTATAAAATCTAGAGCCTTGAAGCTGACACTGAATGCTCTCTGAATCAACTCCATCCTAATAATTCTTTCAATAACTAAATTCTTCTCTAATTTGAGTTCATCTCCCAAGTTCTTCCTCAGCCATCCTTTCCTTATGGAAAATACGGTAAAAAGTGAGAATCTCGAGATTTTGCTGTTGACCTGCGTGTATTGATGACTGTGTTCGAATTTATTTTAGAATCCACGAGCTTTACCTCTTACCTGCCTGTTATCTTTGACCAGTTTTAAATCATGTACAAAAATCTGTCTGCCCCTATCCATTCTCCATTTCCAGTGGAATTTGCGTGCCTGAACTGTAAAAATGAAGAAGTCTGAACTTCTACCTGCTGTGAGGTGTTGCTTTTTACACTCTGGCTTCCATTTTTTTTTTTTAATTTTTCTTTTTATTTTCTTTTTTAACAGCTTTATATTCAACCCATCCTTGTGATAGGAGATAATTTGCAGTGCTACCGATTCGGCATCTCCTCCTCCGCAAACGCTCTGGTCATTGGTGCTACAGTCATGGAAGGATTTTATGTCATCTTTGACAGAGCCCAGAGGAGAGTGGGCTTTGCAGTGAGTCCCTGTGCAGGTAAGAGGAGAATTTCTCAGCGTTTGGGGAGTGAGGAAGCTCAGAGAAACACCTTTGCCACTCAGCTGTCGGCGGAAAGCGCGGTTACTCCCGCAGCGTGCGGGGTGTGTTTTAAAGAAATCCCAACCTATTCACATTTCAAAGGAAGGAAGGGGAAAAGGGAAAAAAAAAAAAAAGGAAACCAAAAGTGTATTGCTACATCTTTTGGCGAGATCCCTCTCACAGAGATGATCTTTCTGGGACATCTGTCTGCGTGTGCAGTTTCCCCAACAGTTACGTCAGGCGAGTCCCTGTCTTTAATGCAGCTTCGTTTTGGGGCTGGCTCCTGCTCTGAGTTGTGCATGGATTCTTCAGCCAGCTCTTGCAGTGTGCAGTGGTGTGCCTTACTCACACTTTTCTCTGAATGTAAATTGAGCCTGTTCAGCCCCCTGGAAATTTGCGAAGGAAGAGCTGAGGTGAAAATGGCACTCACGTTAAGACTCTAGTGTTTGTGTTAATTCTAAACAATTACTTTTCTCATTGTAAGCAGAAAGGCATTAATTTGTTAACAAGCTGCTGAGGAGATGTGAAAAAGCTCATAATTTTTGACTGATTTCACCGTGCTGGTTAGCTTTCATGATTTCTCTTTTCTCACCCAGGGTAGCTAAAACTCAAAAGTTTTGGGGTTTCCTCCCCTTGTTGTTCAGACATTGCTTTGACATCACAAGAACCCCCCCTGGGAGAGGAGGGGAAGGATGTGCACCCGTATTCAGGTCTCTGTCCCAAACAGGAGTGGTCTATGCCCTGAAAAACATTGTCTCACCTGAGGTTTGCATGAGAAAAGGACTGGAACTGGCAGTGCTTCTTTAAGGTCTTAGAGAAGGTAAAGGTAGTTGGGACTGGAGTGCTTAATGCACTCATAAAGGGGAAAACCAGAGATACTGGCTGGCTGAGCTGTAGCTCTAGGGCAGTTTTAAAGCTTTTTTTTTTTTTTTTAAATAATCTCTCCATTGTTAACCAGCTCAGACTTGTCAGCTTTGAGCTCGCTCCCAGAGAAAATCTGGATATTGATATGAGTTGCTTTATGGACGCTTCTGTGAGGTGCCATGCAGTGATGAAAGACACGTTTTGAATGCATCTGGCAGGAGAGTGTACCTGGGCAAAGACTGCAGGCCAGGTTTTCCTGCCTTTCATTCTTCCTGGTGCCTCCTGACTGCAGCTGGAGGAAGTGTGGAGCTGCCTCCTGTCCCTGTCCTGCTGCAGCCATCAGTGGAGGGAGGAAGGGGCATCTGACAGAGCACATTGAGCACCTGTGGTCAGCAGGGGACACGAGCTGCTGTGCATTAGAACTACTTTACCAGCCCTTCTTTGTCAAGGAAAATAATCAGGGAACCATAATAACACCTTGGTGTTAATAGTGCTGCCTGCAAGCATAGTTTGACCACTTCACATAGAAGAAGAAGAACTGAGGAAGAAGTGAGCTTGCTGAATGGAGCTGCCATTGGAATTTCCATGAGCTTGGACACGTGATTACACCCAGCTGGCACTCCAAGACATTTCCTCCTTGTCTCCTTGTCCACATTTTCTGCATATATCTAACCCAGCATCACGGGAACTTGGCCTCCTGAGGAATCATTGCTGAGTGGCTGAGACAGGAGTTGCCAGATTCCACTCACACGGGGCAGATGATGTTTTGCTGGATTGTGCCAGTTATGCTGAGCTTCACATCTCCCCAGCTTGTGGCTTCCATATTTAGCAGCACTTTGATCAGAGAGCCACGGCTGCAAGTGGTGAGGGATTTAAGCTGCCTAACTGGCTCCCCGTGGAGGCCAGCCATGCCCTCCACAGCAACCCTATTAATGGCATTTGTTTGGAGCCTTCCAGTCAGCTCATGGGCAGAAATTAAACTGAATTACTGGTGGCTCCAATCTTCAGGAGCAGAGGAATGTCAAAGACTGTTTGGTGTGGCTTTGCAGTGACCTTTGCTTCCTTGGTGTGAACGTTAAATCAAATCCGTGTTTTTATCAGGTGTTAGAGCTGGACGTGATGAATACAAAAATCATGGGAACAGGATTAAACCCTTCATTTCATTGGACTCCCAGGTTACTTCTCAGACTTGGCTAGAGATGAGAACTGGCTTATCCCACATCATTCCCTGGACCATTTTCATTCTCCAGGATGTATCAGGAATGAGGAAAGTTAGGTGGCTGCAGGAAGCTATTCCATCATAGCAGGAAATTTGCCTTTTCCTCATTACATGAAACCCTTTAAGACTTACTCAGACAAATAACTTTGAGTTGCCTGTTGATAACCTAGTGTTTACAGGAGGACTAGGACAGGTTTTTGGATCAGGTCCCTTCTTGAGACAGGATGTTCAGATCAACAAGTTAGTTTTAGTGAAGCAACCTGGAAATGTTCAAGGTCAGGTTGGATGGGGCTTTGAACAACCTGGTCTAATGGAAAGTTCCCTGCCCATGGCAGAGGGTTTAAACTAGATAATCTTTAAGGTCCCTTTCCAAACAAAGGGAAAAAAAAAAAAAAGGAAGAAAAATATAGCCCTGTGGGAAAAGAAGTGGGGTTTTGGTAGGCCCTAAGCTGAAGGCAAGCCAAGGTGAGTGAAAATGAAATTACAGAACAAAGAGCAACCTCTACCGGGGACATTCAGGAATGTTGGACATGAGGAGTTTTTTCTTCACCAGGTGGGTGGCACAGCACTGAAACAGGGTCCCCAGCCTCGGGGTTTTACAAGGCCTGGCTGGATAAATCTGCAGCAGAACTGATCTATTGATCCTTACAGTCCTGCTTTGAGTAGGATCCTGCTCTAGGTGACTTCCAGGGGCCCCTTTCAAGCTGTACTTTACAATTCTATGATGAATTTGATCTAATTCCAGGTTTACTGCCTTTGTAACCACCCAAGTGGGTGAGCTAGCATGTGTTGAGTTCTACACAAATGCTAGAAAATAGCATTTTTCCAGAGGCACCTTTTTTATCTTGTAATCACCAACAATGAAGAAAAATTCATTTATTCAAGGTTATAGAAGTACTGTAGTTAGGTACCACCAAATAATACATCAAAATACTCTAATTCACTTAATGTGTAATATGCTGAGTGTGTGTGACTGTTAGTTTATGTTAAGGGCTTCTTTGAACAATTTAGGCAAATTTCCTCTCAATTTCTCTGGGGGTGGAAGAGTGTGAGGGAAAACTTTTTTCCCTTTTGGAGGGAAGAAAGCAGAGGCTGTGCTGCTATCAAGCATTCTCAAAATGCAATTTAAAATGTCAGCCACTATGGCAACAGTTTTGTGTTGTCTTCTTTAATAGGAGTAATTATTGTGCTCGAGCCAAATAATGAGTAATTAGAGGCTGTTTATTTTCAAAGCAATTTCCAAGGTGGAAAGTTGTACTGCTTTCTCTTTTTCCCCCCACTTCTTCAAAATACAACTAAGTAATGACACTGAGGCCTTGCATTTCAAATTGGTGTTAAATGTGGTTGAGTCTGGTGTTGCTGCAGAACTTCATGGAGACAAACCAATGCTGTGAGGGGGTGAGATGTCCAGATGAAATAATTGCATGGCAGACAAAGTGCAGTCCTGGGGCTCTGGACAAAATGGATTTTTGCCACAGACCTTCTAGGCAGAATTTTACCTTCTAATGAGTTTGGGGAGTGGGTGTTTGGTTATTCACCAGTGCCAGGGTCCTCGTGGGTGCAGCCTCGGGTGCCCTCAGTTTACCCTCACAGCTTATTCCTGCTAAACGAGTCATCCCACACTTAGAGGTGGAGAAGGGGTTGGTTCAGATGAGTGATGCCACAGAAAATTCCTTGTTTGGGCATTTTGTTTGTTGTGAAGGTTGGTTTCCCATCTGATCTGTGAGTGTCAGCCTCCCATTCCCTCCACCAACACGAAAGGGGCTGTGAGGGACAGGAGTGAGGGTGCAGGATTGTCCCTTTCAACACCAGCCCACAATTAAGTTGAATTAAGTCTAACAAAACCTAAATCATAAAATAATACAAGGTCTTATGAGGACTGAAGGAACTGAATGACGACCAAAATCTGTGCAGATAAAGCAACCAACCTATCCTGCATTTTTTTTTTTTTAAGAACCTTAAGAACCTTAAAGTCCACCTTTGCAAAATCCAGGCTCCCTTCTTTCTTCCAAGGGGGTGGTTTATGGTAATCCCTTTAAACGTGGTTTCAGCTGTTGTGACTAAGATATGTGAAAATCAGAGATTCAGTTTTTAGAAGGTGGGATCCAATCCAGCAAGAGTGTGCCTGTATGTAAAATGTGCGAGAAATTGAGCAGGACAGTTAAAACTGAGGCTTTCATGAAAAAGTACTCAGATGTGTCATGGAAGTGGCTGTCTAGAGAAGCGAGTTACAACTGCTGCTTGCCTTAACTTTGTCATCATTTTTTGAGTTGCTGGGTTAGTTCTCCCAGCCCAACACTGTTGCTCCTTCATGTCCCTGCTCCTCACTCCTGACACTGACCTTCCTCTCCTTCACTCCCCTTTTGTGGACATCCAGCTCTCCTGCCTCACCTCCCCTTCCTTCTGGATTTTCATCCACAAGGGTGTCTGTGCTGCTTTCCACACTGCACCTTGTGTTTAGCATGAAGTCCTTTAAGATGTCTGTGAAGCTGATGAACCTTCCTGCTGCTCCCGAAGAAGACAACAAACACAGAAGATCAAAGAAACACCTGAGGTGCTTTTCCAGTTGTTGGAAATGCCAGATACAAGCAAAAAACCTGCCCAGGCTGACCAGGGTGGATGTTGCAGGATATTTAAATGGATATTTTTGAAGGATTAGTGCGGAGGCAAAAAAGTGATCCAGTGGTTTGGGCTTTGATTGCAATGCCTGTTCTCTCCTAGACAGCCCGTGGAGATGTGGGAGAGTCACGGTCTCCTTACGCCTCAGAGCCCCTTTTTATAAACATGGGGTTCTCGCATTTTTGTTGGCAGCGAGGAGCGCGGTAAAACACGAGATGTGCCATGCCCGAGGGAGAGGGGAACACAAGTCCTTTCTAAGTGGTGTCTGCAGGCCTGACCCTTTCCTTTCTGTGCCTCCCCAGAAGCTGACGGCGCCGCCGTCTCGGAGATCGAGGGCCCGTTCACCACGGCAGACGTGGCCAGCAACTGCGTCGCCAGCGTCTCCTTCCACGAGCCCGTGCTCTGGATCGCCTCCTACGCCCTGATGAGCCTGTGTGGGCTCATCCTGCTGGTCCTGATCGTCCTGCTGCTCATCCCACCCCGCTGCCAGCACCGCTACACCGACAACGATGTGGTCAACGACGAGTCCTCCCTGGTGCGCCACCGCTGGAAGTGAGAGGCTGGACCCCAAAAAACAGACTCAAAAACAGGGCCGAGGACAAAGAGCTCTGCCAAGGGGAAGGAGCCAATGCCTCCTCAGTCCTTTCTACGTTCCTACAAAACACTGTTGAAAATCCCACCAAATATCCTGCATCGTGGCTTTTATAGCTTTATTTTCTAACACCGGTTCTGAACCAAAGCACTGTTAACCACCTCTGAAGTGCTACGGTACTGGATTTGCTACTGCAGTACAATGAGCCTTTATGCTCTCTACAGTACCTTCTTTAAAAAAAAAAAACTAAAAAAAGTTTAAAAAAAAAGATAAAAAACCACACCATGATGTTCTTCCACTGTCTGAACAAAATTGTCCATCTCTCTTTCACGAGAAACAAAAAGGAGCTGTCAGTATTTTCTAACTAATCGAGCCCTGACTGTAGAAAAAGAGAAAAAAAAATTAATAATCTTTCTTATTAATTGCATTAAATGAATACTGCTTTCTGTTTACATCAGTTTATTTTGAAACTGTGCTTATGGTGTGGGGGAGGGAGAAATGTCAGACTTAAGCAGCAGAGAAAAAGCAAGGGAGATCAAGCAGAAATGTTGGTTTGTGGCTTCTTTCCCTCAAGATCACTGCTGCCACTTGAGAGGGTCGCCCTCCCTGAGAGCTGTAACAAAATAGTCCAAGGTGGTGCAAACTGGGAAACAAACTTGTTCAGCCTTAGAGTAAAACAAGACTACCTCTCTTAATTTACAAGGATGCTACCACAGGTGAGCGTGTGGATTAGAACTGCTCTTAAAGCACAAAGATGTTCCATACAACCAAATGGAACTACTTGGCTTTGAATTTTTTGGGATTTTATAAAAATTAATACTTCATGACTTTCCGCTTTGGTGCAGAAAAAAAAAAAAAAAATAGAAAAAAGAAACCGTTCAGTTACACTCCCCCCATGTGGGGTCTTGTTGGTTTTTTTCTGAGTTTGATATTTAGAAAAGGCTGATCTGCATATGTATGGACAGACAAGAAAGCAAGATCTGTGTTCTTCTGAATTTCTAGAGAGTGTGTAACAAAAAGGAAACAAAATAAGAAAGACAACTTTTTTGTCATTTTAATTTAGCTGAGCTCAGCAACCTAGACATTCAAAGGAGAAGTACCTGTCTTTATGGACAGGCTGTGAGGTGGAAGTCTTTATGCTGGCTTGTTTTTCAGCTTGAGCAGCAGTCAGAGTTGTTCAGTTTGGCATCAATCAAATGAAAAGTGTGTGTGTCCTGCCTGGCTGAAATCAAATACGTGGTGGGACTGGAAACAATAGTGAGAGAGAGCAGAGGAGGATGTATTTGACCAGGGTTCCATTCTACAAGTGCAGTTCATCATGCTGAGGCCTGAATTAGGTGTTTTCTTGCAAATAGGATAGTTTTCCTTTTCTCTAGTTGCAGGCATCTCTGTAACACTGGCCTAAGTGTTTGGATTGGAAAGATAAACAGTGCAAGGCTGAGTATTTTTAATACATAAAAAAAAGGAAAAAATATTCCTTTGCATTTTGATAGCAGAGAAGTTTGCTATCTGTATGAGAAATGAGGGGGGGGAAAAAGCTTAGCTCTGAATTTCCCTTGCCTAGACAATTTTCTGCCCAAAATCCCTTCATACAGCTCTGTGATTCACGCTGCCTCTGCATCTGACTCTGCATGGAATAAGGAAAGATTTTTTTTAATTTTTTTTCAGGAATGGTGCATTTACACAGGCGCACGTCATGTGTGTGAAAATAAAACACTGTGGGGGGTTTTTTAACTAACTTACGTCTTTCACGTCATAACTGGAAGTGCCCGTGGTTTTCTTTTCAATTCTTCCACTTTCAGATTGCTTGGCTCAGTAGAGTAAAATAATTGATGCTGTGATCCAACGTCTGAAAATTATTTCTCATGGAATTTGGAGTTGGAAACAGGAGGGAATTTTGAGTTTGTCTCCCCCTTCCTCTGCCTCTTAGTTGTTAAGAGGAGAAAAATGGTGAATTACATGAAATAAGCCATAGAGCTTAGCTGTTTTCTCAGTGTTCTATTTTCCATATCTCTTCCTTAGTATCTTTTAATTAAGAGTTCCACGGCATCCTCCTGGGTTTGGTTTTACACATAACAAGTCCAGAGTTGTATTCCTTCTTTTTCTAGCGTATGACAATGGAAGGTATGCTTCTGTCACTTGTTTCAGACAGAAACACGGTATGGATTTTGGATGGATAGTGTTAAACAATAAACCCTCTTCCAATTCAGAAAGCGAAAACAACTTGTATGCTCTTAAAAACTTTCATCACTGCTCCCCCTCACCTCAGAACCTCCTATCTCCTCACCACAAAGAGTTTTAGGAAGGAATTTGTTGGGAAAGGTTCTGAGGTGCTTTTTTAATGAGATTTCTTCCAAGTTGGTGAACAAAGTCTTCTTAGTGCACTGGATTTCATATAAAAGTATTAAGTATTACCCTTTCCCTTTGAGTGTCATTGGTCAAGACATTTCAAGGGAAACACTGGGATGAAGAGGAGCAATAGTTAAGTAGCACAAATGAAATACTGCTATATTCTTGAGTTTTCCTGGCATTCCTTCACGCCAAAAATGTGGCTGGTAGTAAAAATGCTGTGAGTGACACCTGCGAGCAGCACAAACTTCATCTGGGCTTGTAAATTGATACTTACACTGGCAGAAATTCAGGTGAGCATTGCTTTGTTGCTCTGGCAACAAGGAGAGCAATGGAAACCCTTGAGGGTTCATTTTTAGCCTACAACACATTAAGAAAAATAATGCTCTCGAGCAGTTTTGTATGGAAGATGAAACACGGTGATAGACTACACTGTAACCAAGTGTAGTCACTTGGTAGCTCATAGTGATCTCTTTCCCTGATATATTTCAAAAAGTATATTATGTTGTGAGATGTATGATGGTCCTGTTAACCAGCTTCAGGTGTAAGAAAAAAACCACACCTTAAGAAAATAAATTTAAAAAAGGAGGGAAGAGGAGTGATAAAACCCAGAGCATTGAGTAAAGACGATACTGGAAAATATCCTTTATTTATTATGGAAGACAGGATGCTCCAAATCACAGCACTCCAAACCATCCTGTGCAAGAAATCTCAATATTTCTTGCTGACCCAGCTCTCCTCTGATGGGAATGTAACACCACGTCCCAGGGAAGTGTCAGAAAGCTGCGTTCCCCTGGCTGCAGCCTCGCAGGTAATTTGATTCCATCAAATCCCCGGTGCAATCGCCAGGGGTTTGAGGGGGTGTGGTTTGAGTCCGAGTGGTTAAACCCGAGCCCAGCCCTGGGAATAGGTTCATTCTATCCCGCTGCCTTCGCAAGTTTTAGAAATATTATCGTGGGGGTTTTTGGCGCAATTTAAATGCTGAGGGAAATGGATGAAGCATTTTAATAAGGCTTTTGTTCAGGTGCTGTAAAAGAAGTTCGGTGGAGGGGATTGCTCTGTTTTTAAGGTGGAGGATTGTGTTTAGGATGTGCCTGTTGAATCAACCTAAATGCAATGTATCAAGGGGTTTTGGTGTCTCCTCTGCTCAACAGCTGCAAAATTTATCAGCGAAAGTCAACCCACGAGTAGCCAGTGCAGCTCCTTGTTGTGTATTGGCTGGCTTTGTCTTACTGAAGGATGAGCCATTTGTCTACCAAGCTTTTCCTTTTCAATATTAAGAGGGCTGTGAGAGTTGCATAGCACTGCACATTTCCAGAGAGAGAAAGAGAGATCTGTAAATTTTCCTGTATTACAAAATGATTGTGCTGCTGGAAGTTCCTTTGGTTTCCGTAGGGGTTTCCAACAACTGGGCTGGCGTTGGTTGTCATATCCTCATCTCAGACCCGGATATAAACAGCAATATTAGTGGTGTAATGGAGGGTGTTGGTACACTGACCTATGGAGGTCCAGTTAAAGGGAATTACGGAAAGAAATTTAATTGGGATGCCTTTAGCATCATTAAAAATTGTGAGAGTATAACAGAAAAAGCTGCACTTTCTGCCGAGACGTTAGTTCTGTCAAACTTGATTGACTCTCTGATTGAGAAATTGTTCATTTCTGGCTGCTGTTGAGAGAAGTGAGGATAGGCTGGTAATGGGATATGAGCAATCTTCTGAGCCAGTTAGATTTGCTGGCTTTTGAGGCTTAATTAGATGCTAATCCAGACTTGTGAGTAATCCAGCATCCTGGCCATGGCTCTTTGGGAATACCAGCAGAAATACTTGGCTTTGGCCAAAGCCCTGGGTGAGATGGACCCAAAACACAACAGCCACAGAGAGACAGCAGCTGCTGAGAAGCTGCTGTAGGTGCAACACCCAACACTCCCCATTTCCTCTGGCAAGGGTCCACTTGCCTACATATTTTGGAAGCCAGTGCTCCAAGGTGCCTTTTGGTGCTACTGGGAATTATCCACTCCCAGGTGAAGACAGGGCACGATCATCTTTAGGGAGGATGCTGCTGAATATTCCCCTCTCCATGCAACAGTGCACACAATGCTGCTTCTCACCCCCAGCAGGGGCATTTGTCAGCAGCAGGACAGGAAATCATAAAACATGCTGACACCAATGACTGTGCAGTACTAATCTAAGGATGGTTTGTGTTTGGCTGGATCTTTGTGGTCAGGTAGTCTTTGAAATACTTGATTTTTGATTTTTTGATTAGACCGTGAAGGCACACGCAGAATTTCCTTTGAGCTAGCCAAAAAGTAAAACACAAAAGGTAATTTTTAGAACTTAAAAAGAAGTAGCCCTCAATGACTGTTCTCTTCCTTTTTTTTTTTTTTTTAATTGATAACAATCACTTAAAATAAATACATTTTAGTATAGTTGCTGTCCTACTAATGCACTGGTGGTAAATCTGATTTTTCTGATTTGTCATCTAGGCCATCCCCCCCAAAAAAAAAATTGCTAAAAGATTAAGATCTCCATTTTCCAATTTCAGTTTTATAACAAAAGAGAAGTTTTTCTTGTTTACCATTCACAGACCTGTTTTAAAGTAGTTCCTTAATGCTTTAAAAATTAACCATAGGTTGAAAATACTTGCAGTGCCATTAGGAAAAGAACTGGAGCCAGAACTTTACCTGTGCCAATGGTCCGTGAAGTTTACTGTGTGCCAAGAACTCCTTTGTGCATTTGACTATGTTCCCTGGACTTCTTTCACATCCCACTTGGAAATATTCCCTGGTCCTGTATCTTCTCCTTTTTCTCTGCCCTTGGGAAATACAGAGGTGGAGAGGAGGACCACAAGGAGCTGTTCCTTAAGCAGCTGACAGCTGCTTCCATGATATTTTTTTGTCCTAAAAACAATACCAACTGAGCAACTGAGTTTGCTCTGATTTTACAGCAATGTGGATTTAGGCAAAGCACTTGAATAAATGACTTTGTTTGTAACAATCCTCTCATCTCGTCCCCCTTGGATGAGGGAAATTTTCACAGGGCCGAGTCAAACCTGCAAAGGGCATGTTTATTCCTGTGTTTTCAGAGAGGGGTTATAGAGCTGAATGTTTAAATGGCTGTATTTGCAGCATGGTTGGCCTTTGGAAAATTCTGCAGTAAAAAAAAAGGAGTTGAGAATGTTGAAGAGGTAATAAAAAGACAGCTAACAATTTCTTAATAGCACAAAGGTGTGGATTACTGCAATATGTGCTGGGGAAAAAATGCTTTGGTGTGTGTGCATAAACTATACAAAGTTCAGTGGTTAAGACTTACCTGAAACAGGCAGTTCATGTTTTTTATTGCAAATTTTATATGGAGATGCAGAGATCTTTTAAGGCTTTTAACACTACATTAACTGTTATTTGATAGTTATTCAGGAAGTGTGGAAAGGATTTTACCTTTAAGGAAATTATTCCAACTTACAGAGGCATTTCTTCACCTACTGTTTTGGTTTGGTTTGGTTTTTTTATTAGACACTGTTTTTAACATTGACTGAAAAGAAAATGGGATCAAAACTTTGAAAAGAGGGGTATAGTCTTTCTAATTCAATCTTCAGGTTATGTTAGGATCTCTATCCCACTTACCGTCAAGCCTCATCACTCAATTTTCCAAAAATTGATACTTTGTACTTTCAGGTCTTGCCATTTTCAGATAAACACTATGTAAAAAATCAGATTTTATGCTGCGTAAAATAAATGATTAATTCTTTCAACCTATTCTGTGTGTCTTTTTAAATCCAAACTTGAAAGCTGATAAATTATATCCGTCCAAACTCCTCCTGTGACTCTCAGCTCCAACTTCTGGCTGTAGCTCTGGGGAGAAAGCAGAGCTGCTGTGGATCCCATCTGACCCTGGCAGGAGGGGGATGCAGCCAAGTTTAGCTCCAAGGTGATTTTTTTTCCTGCTTATTCCCGAATTACAGATATTCCTGCTTCAGCTTTCCGTTCCAGTATGGGGCAGAATGGAGCAGAGACAGCACGAAGCTGAGAAGGTGAAGCTGCTGATGGCTTGGCGTGGGTTCGGGTCATTCTTAGGGCTGCTCCTGCCTTGGGACGCGGATGGGGAAGGGACACAAACCCTGTCCCTGTCCCCAATCTCTGCTCCGCGCTCTTTCCTCGCCAGGTGGAGCCCAAGGGGCGTTTTCCAACCCTCGGAGCCCTTTCAGCACTTTCTGGGTTTTTTGCCCGAATTCCCTTAAAAGTTACTTTCATTTTCTTTTCTGAATATCCGACCTCAAAGGTCCTTAGCTTAGAGTCTTCTGATGGTTTATCATCTCCCTCTTCCCTCCACCTCCTAAACGCCTCTTTAAAAAGTGCATTATTTTAAGCTCAGAGCTTTTTAAAGGCAGCACAGTGTATTCTTGTGTGTGTTGTACATTTAGGGCATTCGTCAGGTAAGATGGAGTGGTGGCACCAACCGTTTAAAGTTTTTCCTTCAAAGCTGGGAGGTTTTGCTTATTTCTGTCCTGATATTCAGCAAAGCCTCTCCATTGCTGCCACAGGTGTCCCAGGGAAGTGGTGGACGCTGCATCCCTTAAAGTGTTCAGGTGATGGATGGAGCTTCGAGCAACTTGTTCCAGTGGAAGGTGTCCCTGCCCGTGGCAGGGGGTTGGAACTGGATGATCTTTAAGGTCCCTTCCAAACCATTCCATGATCCCACTATTACACAGCTCTGCTCACAACTTTTCGTTCTTTTTCTTGTGCTTAAACTTCTCTTATGCTCTTGAAATCACCATCATCTTCAGAGCACCCTCTGGATTTCAAACTGTTGATTCACACGTCCCCTGCTCATCTTTGCCCATGAAAACTGGCAAAGATTTCGTGGTCTACTGTTTAGACAAAACAGCTTTTGAGTTTGTGTGTGAAACACAAAAGTAAGAATTTATTGCAAGAATGCAGCTTTTTTTGATAATGACAGTGAAGTGTACACAAATACGTGGAGGCTGGCAATGCAAGTGCCCTGTGTAATTTTCCAGTACAATGTGTAATTCTGATGGCCACTTAAACAGTAAACATTTACTGCTCTCCCCTTTCTCCACCAAAACAAACTCCTTAAAAAGAAATGGCTTGTGGTTTCTTTTTTGTTTTTCTTTTTCCTTCTAAAGGCTGACAAGTACCACTTGCCTGTACCTTGACTCATCATGTGTTTGGCTAGGGAATTCAATAGCATTTCCCAAGCACTACAGGTTATTGTAAAGAATACAGGGATTGTGTTGCCAGTGCCTACACAAATATTAGAGTATTGGATTTTTATAGCTGTTAGCTGGATGAGACTGCTTTCTATGAATAAACAAGGCATTGTGATTCTTCCAATTCTTTCTTTTCATGCACCCAGAATTGTTCTGAAGTACTATACGTAGGAATATTATTTACTTTTCCTTTGTGTGCTTTTTAATCGTAAATTTAACATTACTTTCAGCTTTCTGTATTCTTATTGAATGAGATTCTTTTTATCTTTGAACAACTTGAACATTCTCTAGGCTGGTGGTTTACACTGATTTTTAACTGCTGATTTAATTTTGACTGCTGATGTATCCATCTTCTATCTGGATGAAGTGCAGTTAAAGACATTTTCCATATGTTTATCCAGATTAACAAAGCAGAAGAAAAACACAAATTAGCACCACCTGTATACTGTTTATCAGGCCAGCAATGCCCCACTCACAAGCTAAAAAAAGGAAGAAACTGATCAGCTGGAAGTAATCAATGCTTCCCATTTTTGCATATCTTGGGGAAGGTGACTTTAGTCCTACATATCCACAAAAGAAGCATCTAAAATTCTCATCTTTTTTTCAGTATTTGCTCCTGGGATTCATAAAGACAGTCAGAGTGTACCAGGAAAAAAAAAAAAAAAAAAAAAGGAAGAAAAAAAACATTTTCTGATGTGCCAAAAAAAATCATCAGTAATTTTATTCCAATAGACATTTACATCTCTATTTCTCTGTGTTCCCCTTCATGTCACCCCCACACAGGATGCTGAGTTATGGCACAGGCACATGGTGAATTATGGGTGAGTTAAATTATGGCACAGGCAAATGGTGACTTATGGGTGAGTTAATTAACTGCTCTTCCACACTGCTGCCCCTGTTGTCCATGTGCATGTTCTTGTCTGCTCTGAGTCTTAGGTAAAATTAGACACCAGCTGCACATTTTTTGTAGGAGGTCTATTTTTTAAGTTCTTGTGAGCTCTACAAGCAAAGATTTCATCCAACATTCTCTTCCCGCCTTGCAAACTCTGCCTCCATTTTAAATCATTAAATTCTTTGAGCTCGTCCTGGCAGGATTGAAAATCCATTGCTGGCCACTTGTGGGCAAGCAGAAAACACGTGAACTAAATTCGTACAAGGGCTGGAATGACACTTTTGCTCATTTGTTAGTCAAGTGAGGTGGATGCAGCAAATCTCTCTGTTGGTGCCACGGTTCAAAGGGCAAGCAGGAACTTGCTGGTGTAGTTTTAACTCTGTTGGACCATAAACTTCCTCTGCTGACTGGATTTTGTGGTGATAAGACAAGAATAAGACCCTGTAGATGCATTCACCTGCTCCATTCAGAGTCACTTGTTTCCTCAGTAGATTTCCTGTCCTGCTTATCACCGCAGGGCCTTAGAGCCTCACAGGAATTGAGAGTGCAGATTAATATTTTGTAAGTTTTTCTCTAAACTTCCAGATTACAGAAAGAATGTTTGCAGGATGAAATCAGAAATGATCCTTCAGAAGGGTTCTGCACCCCACATCTTTGATTAATCACTAAAGGAAGAAGTGTCGCTTGGTTTTTTGGCAGATACAAAACCGATAAACCTGAATTAAAACATTTTAGAGTTTCCTCTTCCTTAAGCACTTAAAATCCCTTCAGCCACTGGATCCCTGGGACTTGGCAGGCCAGCAAACCAGGATTTGTAGCAAATGCCTGGGCGTAGTTCCACGTAATTTAGGCAGTAATGAAAAGTAACCTGCCACACTATTCTTGTGGGTAAAAGCAGGTAAAATTTCATTTTTCCCAATAGATACTGATGACCAGTGAAGTGGTTTTTTCACTGTATTGAGGTGGTGACAAAGTTCCTAAGGGCTTAAAGTTTTTCCCTATGGAATCTGTGACCCACCACTACTCGTACAATAAATTTATTTCAAAATTAAATTATCCCAATTCCTAGTTAATATTCCTTGCTTTAGTAAAAATAGAGGAGTTTTTCATTTGGCTGCCACACAGTGTTTTGGGTTTAGAGCTGGATTATTGTTATTTTAATGGCTAGAAGTGCAGTCTTCAACAGTTTCAATCATTTATTAACAGAGGCATCATTTTCTGATGTGCCAGCTTGCAAGATAACTCTTCCTGCAGAAATAATTGCATATTTTAAAAAGTATGCCAGATTAATGTTGTCCCTAACTTCCTCTTGTCGTCTCATAACTCTTTTTCCTTTGTGTCCAAGGCTTCTCATTCCTTAAGTTTATTCGTCCCATGTTACCTCTTTAATTATTCACATGCCCAGGTTTTATGGGATGTTGCTTTTTCATTTGCAAGCTCCTGTAGATTTGAAAATAACCAGAAACAATTACTCCTTTAGGTTTTACCTGCAATTTACAGGGTATTATAATATACAACTTGCAGACAAGGACAAGAAACACCTCTCCTCCAGGGACTGGAAACATTTACAGCTGTCAGGAGTTGTCCTGGGAGGAATGCAAAAGCCCCTCTCTGGCTGCAGTTCCTATCTGAGCCCTCCTCCAGGGTTTTATTCATCTGTTTGCTGAGCTAAACATAATTCCTGTGCATCATTAGAGGCAGAGGGAACGAAAGAGCCTAGTGGAAACTAAATCTGAGAGGTTTTAAGGCCAACTGCAGAATCACAGAGCAGTTTGAGCGATTTTCTAAATGAAAATTAGTGACCCAGCTACACCAGGAGGAAGGAGACCTCCAGGTGATGGTGCACAACACCTGGTAGACAGGAAGAGATGAACCAAGGGTGGGCTGGAGCTGGTGGTGGAAATTGTGTCATGCCAGTGCTGTGATGAGGGGTGGAAAAAGGAGGAGGGGTCTCGGGTGGAAAAAGGAGGAGGGGTCTCCAGTGGAAAAAGCCCTGTGTTGGGTTCAACAGACTCAAAAATCACTGGTTCATCTGCAGAATGGATCCAAACTCAAAAAGAAACTGGGTATTAGGAAGAAATTCTTCACTGTGAGGGTGGTGGGGCACTGCCCCATCCCTGGAAGTGTCCAAAGCCTGGGTACCTGGTCCCTGGCCATGGTAGTGGGGTTGGGGTCAGATGATCTTTAAGGTTCGTTCCAACCCAAAAGATTTGGGGGAAGGAAGGAAAGGACAGAGAGAGAGAAAGAGAAAAGGAGAGAAAGAAAGAGAAAGAAACAAAGAAAGAGAGAGAGAAAAAGAGAGAGGGAGGGAAAGAGAGAGAAAGAAAGAACGAAAGAAAAGAAAAGAAAGAAAAAGATGAGTGGCGTATGAGCCCTCCTTCTGTCCCGCCGGCCAGCTGCCTGATCCCTGCGGAGAATATAAAGTTATTTAACTTTAACCGGGGCGGTGCGGCGCTGACAGGCGGCCGCTCCCCTTCCCGCTGCCTTCCCGGTGCTGGCAGGGGGAGGCCGGCAGAGGGACGAGGAGGAGGAAGAGGAGGAGGAGGAATAATGAAGCTGACTCGGCACTGTGAGTAGGATGTGCCCCGGAGCCGCTCCGGGTGCGATGAGACCCCCTCGCCAAGGGGAAGGAGCGAGAGGGCTGATGCCGGCTCAACACCCCGCTCTTAGTCTGGAAAAAGTCATGCTCGAGTCTTAAATAGATTTTTTGGTGGGGGTTTGGGGCGGTTTGTTTGTTTGGTTGGTTTTTTTGATTGTTTTTGTTGTTGTTTTGTTTTGTTTTGTTTTCTTTTTCCCCTCTGTTGAAGCCCAGCTGCGTGAGGGCGGGTGTGTGTTAGCGAGCTGTGGCTGCGTGCGGTTTGGGATCAGCCAAACACAGAATAACCCAACACTGGGCTTACATCTGGTGATTTAGTTGCTGCCAAGGGGCACCTGAGGGACAAGGGAAACTGGGAGCTGCTGAAAGGTGGGACTGCTGGCACAGGATCCGAGGGAATGGCAGGAAGCTCTTCCAAGATATCAGGGAAAGGTTTTTCAGCCAGAGGGTGGCTGGGCACTGGAACAGCTCCCCAGGGAAGGGGGCAGCACTGAACCTGACAGAGCTCAGGAGGTGTTTGGACAATGCTCTCAGGCACGGGGTGGGATTGTTGGGGTGTCCTGTGCTGGGCCAGGAGTTGGACTGGATGATCCTTGTGGGTCCCTTTAAATTCGGGCTATTCTGTGATTCTGTCATCTTTCCCTTATGCTCTGCTGTTTCACACGTCCTGCCACACCTCCACGCTGACTGCCCTTCCTCCTGGCTTCTCTCTGCCACCTTCTCTGCCTGGCACTGTGAGTATTGCTGAGTGTCTCTGCCTGATGACAGTGACACAGCTGTAACTCTCAGGGAGCTGCTCCGTGGCACAAATGGAGTCAGGGAGGCACAGCAACACCTCTGCAGCTCACCCTCCATGTGGGGTTTATTTTAGCCTCCTAGGCTGCTGCTGGTTCTCTCAGGCAGCAGCGAGGCTGTTGAAGAGGTTTTTCCCAAAACATACTCTGAGAAGCTGAGAAGAAGTAGTTGGGTTTTTTGGGGAAAAACTTATCTGAGAAGCTGAGAAGAAGTAGTTGGGGTGTTTTGGGAAAAACTTATCTCTTCGACAGCCTCACTGCTGCCTGAGAGAACCAGCAGCAGCCTAGGAGGCTAAGATAAAACCCACAAGTCCCCACACTGCTCCTTGGTGCTGAGCAACCACTGCCTCCAACACCAGCAGAAGCAGAGTCTGACTTTCCTGCATGTAGGCTGGACTTTCTGCTTTATAACTCTTAATTGCTTAATCACTAATATTAAGCTCTCTTGACTACCTTAACTTTGTCTGAGTTTCTGGCTTCAGTGTTAACTGTGTGGAGGTTTGCACTGTCTGTGGAGGAACCCAAAAATGAATGTATGTGTGCAGGATAAATAACCTCAGTAAACCTAAGAGAGCCAGCTGGACCCAGCAGTTTGGGTCAGTGAGGTCTCTTGATGCCTTCTGAGAAAGCAAAACCAAAGTTGGTTGACTGTGAAAATACTCTGTGAGTTTTGAGAACCAAGTACAAACTGAGCAGGAGAGTCAGTAAATGCATTCCTTGAGCCTTAAAAGGCATATTTCAAAAAACATTTAAGAAGCTTGTGTTCTAAGTAAAATACAGAACGTATTATAGAATCACAGAACTATTTCGGTTGGGAAAAACCTCCAAGGTCATCGAGTCCAGCCTCGATGGAACTAGAACTAGAGAGTAGCACTGAGTGCCACATCCAGTTGTTTCTTGAACTCCTCCAGGGATGGGCACTCCAAACCTCCCTGGGCAGCCCCTGCCAAGGCCTAAGCACCCTTTCCATGAGGAAATTTCTGCTGCTGTCCAAGCTGAGCCTGCCCTGGCCCAGCCTGAGGCCGTTCCCTCTCCTCCTGTCCCTGTTCCCTGGCAGCAGAGCCCGACCCCCCCGGCTGTCCCCTCCTGGCAGGGACTTGTGCAGAGCCACCAGGTCCCCCCTGAGCCTCCTTTTCTCCAGGCTCAGCCCTTTCCCAGCTCCCTCAGCCGCTCCTGGGGCTCCAGCCCCTTCCCCAGCTCCATTCTGGACACACTCCAGCCCCTCAATGCCTTTCTGGTAGTGAGGAGCCCAGAACTGGACACAGGATTTGAGGTGTGGCCTCACCAGTGCCCAGTACAGGTGTGTCCTGCTCCTGTGGCCACACAATTCCTGATCCAAGCCTCAATCCATCGATCCAGCCTGCCCAGATCCCTCTGCAGAGCCTTCCTGCTCTCCAGCACATCCACACTCCCACCCAACTTTGTGTTGTCACCTAATTGACTGAGGGTGCCCTCAATCCCCTCACCCAGATCATCAATAAAGACCTTAAACCTGACCAGCCCCAAAATTGATCCTGGGGACACCACTGGTGACCGAACACCAGCTGGGTGTCGCACCATTGCCCACCACTCTCTGGGCTTGGACATGCAGACAATTGTTACCCCAGGGAAGATGCACCTGTCCAGGCTCAGGGCTGCAGCTTTTGCAGGAGATGCTGTCAAAGGCTTTGCTGAAGTCCAGGGACACACATCCACAGGCTTCCCCACATCCCTGCTTATAAAAGGAGATCAGGCTGGTCAGGCAGGACCTGCCTTTCCTAAACCCATGCTGATCCCTTGGTTACCCTGTTTGTGCCATGGGATCACTCTCGGGATGATCTGTTCCATCATTTTCCCAGCCATCAGGGAATAACATCAGGCATAACAGCAGTTAGACATTTAGTTTAGACACTGTAGTTTCTCTTCTGTTTAGGTAAAATGCTGCATTGTTGAGTCTGTTTTGCTTCAGAGTTGCTCCATACTAATAATGAAAAATAGTGTAAATACATTGTAAAGGTAAACCTGCCAAGCTAACTGTGGAATGAGCAAAACAAAACCTGACTGGTGCTCTCATAGATCTTTGCAGTGCACCATGCCCCTTCCCCTCCCCCAAAATAGTCACTGAAATCTCTCAATAAAATTGTCATTTTCACTTCATTCTTCCTGGGTTTTGTCTTTAAAAGTTGTGACTTGGCCTCCTTTACAAATTAAATATATTTTGTGTATAAATCTGATAATTTTTAAAATATTTTTTAAAAAGCAAAGATTGGTGTCATTCTTCTTGGTTCCAGCAACTTCCTGATTTGTGGACTTTGTCAGTGTTTGTGTTCACCTCACTGCACAAATGAAGTGTCAGAGTAATTTCAGTATTATTTTAGTGTGGGTTTGCACCACTGCTCGTGGTGGAGTGAGAGATTTCTCATGGGTAATACTTAAAGAAATTTATAATATCTGAAGATCCATTATATTATTTTCTCAATCCTTTGATGAAAACACAGCAAGTTTCTCACAATATTTTCCCTGCAGTCACTCAAATGTTTCTGCAATATTTCATTGGGCTTTTTATTTTTAAAGGTGGGAGAATGCAGGAGTAACTATGTGGGCAAATACATATAGGGAGTGGCTGGAGAGGAAAAATTCAGTCTTTATGGTGGATTATCAACAGAACCTGAGCCAATAAATCGGCTTTTATGGAAAAAAGAAAATCAAAGTTCCTTCTGGCATGAATAACCAGAAGTAAAGGCTCAGGAACGTCTGTGTTGGACCAGTGTGCTCATTTGGATGCAGACCAATTGGGCAGAATTTACAGGAGTGGCAGAACTTGCAAAACAGGACTTGGGGAAGACAAGTGAAAAATTTGGCTTTATTCTAGAGAAAGGGTAGGGCAGAAATCTTAATGTTTATAAAAGGCAGTTCCAAGAAGGAAAGAAGTATCTTATGAGTGTAAAGTGTTGTAAGGAAGATTCAGACTAGATAATATAAGATGTTTTCTAGAGGGATGGCAAAGTAAACACATTTTTGGACATTGGTGCTGTTCAACTCAGTTTTCAGGACTATAAAAATGAATAATTTTCTTTTTTTTCCACTTTAACAGACCCTTGTTTTCAAGAATGGTTCATTGCACATCAGGAAGTGACTCATACCTCTAAAACAGCCTGTTCCACTAGTGCAGTGTGATATTTCCTCATTTAGCATCACAAATTAGGTGGTGTACTTCATCAGGAAAGCCTGTTAGCACTTCTGGTGTTGAGGAAAAGCAGATATTCAATATGAGAAGGGAGCTCCTCACAACAAGGGTGGTAAAACACTGGCACAGGTTATCCAGGGAGGTGGTGGCTGCCCCATCCCTGGAAATACCCAAGGTCAGGGTGGACAGGGCTCTGAGCAACCTGATGCAGTTGAAGATTTCCCTGCTCATTGAAGGGAGGTCAAATAGATTAACTTTGAAGGTCCCTTCCAACCCTGATTATTTTGTGATTCTTTGAATGCAGTCAGAGCTCATTGTGTGAAAGGGATTGTTTGGGCCTTCTGCTGTTTTAACCCAGCATGTGGGTGCAGGGAATTCCCTGTTTGGTCAGTATTTAAAACCATTCCTGGAGTGTTTGCATGTCTCAAAAAATCAATAGTAACTGCAGAACCCCTCTGTAGCACCTGGTACTTACTTTTCAGAGTCAAAATCCTGCTAGGATTGAGTTAAATGTTGTGTTTCTTTGAGGTATTGTGGATGCGGATTGAAGGGAGCGTTGGGGGGAATTTTCGGCTTGAAGATCAAGTTTTAGAAACAAAAGGAGTTGTCCTAGATAGGAATGCAACACTGTATTGCCACATCTCTGAAGGCTGTGGTTAGCACAGTGAATCAGACCAAAACCAGCCAGTTTGAGTAGCCGTGCCAGAAAAAATGACAAGATTTTTTGCGTTGCTATGAAAACATTTTTATGTCTTTGTGGGGTGGGGTTTTTTTTTCTTTTTATTTTCTCCTTCACAGCTGTTCTGAGATTCTTCGGATTCCTGTTGACATCCCTGGCTGCTTGGTATTTGGGATACTTAGTTGCTGCTCATGTACCCCAAAACACAGTATCTATTGCTGCACTTCAAGAGATCGGAAAGAAACCAGTGTTGAAGGGTGTGTAGTTATTTCCTTTTTCTCTTTCTTATACTGTATCTGATATTGTGTATTTATGTGCTAAATGACAAATGGCTTGTTAGGTAAGAAATTATTTGGTATGTGCTGTTATAAGACTGAAGTTGACTGTAAAGTTCATTAAAGCAAAGCTAAACCTTTTCTTAGTCACTGTGTCTGAAGAAATAATGTCAGCTTATTTTTGCACTTGTACAAAGGTAATTAATTGAACACTGATGTAAGAACACCTCATTTGTTTGCTGGCATAAAAGTGCAAAGCTGCAGCTTTGGCTCTATTACCTGTGTTTTATATTTAAGATAAACAGCTGAACCACTAACTAAACTTTGTGAGTAAATTCTCATTATTTTTTAGCTCTACTCTGACCAGGTGGTTTAATGTGTTTATTTTTGTCATTCTATGACTAAGTTATTGTGTAAAAAAAGGGCTTAAAGTAAGAATGATAACGATTCACTTCAAGCTGTTGGTAGGAAACGTTCATCCTTGTATCCCTTGTTTCCTGTTATGTGGAATAGCAGGTAATAATGGCCCTATTTTCAATTACACCTATTTGGAAATCAGTGATAACTTCCAGCCCAAACAAACCTGTGATGAAGTTGCCACGATCCCAGAGAACTGCCAAGATTCTGTGTTCAGATATTTGGCTTTAGCACGTTGACTTTAGGGGCTTCATCCCATGTAGAAATTGTTCATGCAGCATCCAATAAAACCTTTTTTCATCTTTGCTGTTGCAGCCCCAGCCCCCAAAAGACAGAAGTGTGACCACTGGTCTCCCTGCCCGCCTGGGAACTTCGCCTACCGCGTCCTCAGTGGCGGTGGCAAACAGAGGAGGGCTAAAATCTGTTTTGAGGATGAGCAGTGAGTACCACTCCAACTTTCCACCTAAGCAAGTTCTTTGTACAGTGAGCAAAGGAGTTTGGGTTTGGTTCAGTAGCAGCAGCTGAGCTCCTACCAGGGGCTCCTATTCTGGTGGAAAACTTCAGAATTTATCTGATGGTATTTAACTCTTCTTCTTCTTCTGTCTTTTTTTTTTTTATTTTAAACCTAATCTCCAGTGATTTTCTTTGTTGTTCTACAGAAGCTGCAGAGGACTGTTGGTTTTCAGTAGGATTTTTAATTTTCCTGGTGCAGGATAGCAGATTTACAGAATGTTGACTGCTCAGCACCTTCTGAAAGTCAGGTTTCCTTCATGGCTTTTCAAACTGGGCAGGTGAAATAACTTCAAAACCTTGCAGTGACCTTTCCTGGAGACATAATCCACAGAGAGTACAGCCACAAAACCACTTTATCTTGTTTGGTTTGGTTTGTTTTTTGTTTTTTTTTTCTCTCCTTTATCTTTCTGGCTGCACTTGTACAAAATATTTTCTTGATCTGGCTCATTTTGAAAGAGTCATTGTTGAAGGAAACTGACTGATACACTGTGTAAAATTTTTAAGCTCTTGTTTACAATAGAGTTTTGAATTAAATAACTGAAGAAAACATAAATATCAGAAAATTACTTAGCACTGGTAAACATAACTTTGCGACAGAGCTGCTAGACAGATGTATTTTACTGATATTGTATTTATTTCCATTCCAGGCTTATAAGTGAAGAGAATGGTGCAGTTGGAAGTGGTATAAACATTGCCATTGTGAATTGTAAGTAAGAGAAAAAAATGTTAGAGAGACATTTGTACTTCAGTAAATAACCAGTGTTCTTGGGGGGCTTGGATATTTTGTTTTGTGGGGTTTTTTGCCAGCTAATATGGAAGGGAAAGGAAAATACTGCAAACTTGATTCACGTTAATGAAAGAAAAACAAATCTGTGTCATAAAAACAGTCTTCTGGGTAAACAAAAGAAACGTGTTCATAATCAATATAGGAGAATGGAATAGAAAATGTGCACATAGATGTGGTGTAAGAGTATTTTATTAGACAAAAGACTTGTAGCACAGCAAGAATATCTGTGATCTCCAGCAGCAGGACTCAGCTTTCAGCTTCAGTCCTTGATAAAATATATCTGCTGCTCCACTGATAAGGGGGAAGCAGGAACTGAGAGTTGCAGTTCTGCCTCAAGGTGTAGCCATGGTACAAATTCCTTTTCCAGACTTGTTCAGGGTACAGAAAGACAAACTCAAATTTTATTTAATATTAAACTGCCATTTGCTTATAGTAAAAGCCACCAGAAGCAGCAGGTGTGCTTTATTCCAGGTTTGGAGGCACCTAAATCCTAAATTTTGATTTAGATGAATGGGAATGGTGATGAAGTGCAGTGTGTTCAATAATGGGTCTGGGGAAAAATGAATGCCTAAATCTTGTGGGGGAGGGGGAAAAAAAGGGAGTTTACAGGAACAGTCAAGCTGGCTTTGATCACAAAACACATTTGAATTTTTTTGTCTCACTATAGCTATGCAAGATCTTGACTTTTTCTAAATTTGTATGATTTTGCTGAAGGTTAAATTAACCACTGACAAGAATCTGTTCCAAATTTTTCCCCAGTTAACTGCTGCCTTTCTTTTTTCCAACAAACATAAAATCTTTCCTGGGCATAAAACATAAAAATGAGTTAAAAATGAGAGTAAGAGGAGAAATCCTCATCTTGAATGCACAAGCAAAATGGTGGCAAATAGGAGCAGGTAAATCTGTCCATTATCCTGCACCAGTCTGTAGCAAAACACATTTTTTTACATGTCCACTAATTAGATCAGGCAAGATAATGACTGTTCTCAACAAGTGTCTTATGGATGAAAGGCTGAACATCTCAAACACTGCACAGAATAGGATTAAGCTCATTCAAATAGTCTTAGGCTTAACCAATTTTCCTATCTATGGCTGTGACCTAGTGTAGTATATTGAGATATAAAAACATGGAAGCACACACCAAAAAATTAGTTTTTCTTTAAAATAAGAAGTAATAAAATTTTTTTACTCACATTTGATGATTTGGAGACTACATGAAACAAAATATTCTCCCAAAATCTTCCAATTTAAGAACTGAAACAAAAGAAGCCAAATAATACACAAAATTAGGGATGCCTAGCTTTAGCTGAAAATGCTACGTTTGCCTATTGAATAAAATAATATTTGTTCATATTTAGACCTTTTTTTTTAATTACAGATAAAACAGGAAAACTCATGGCGACAAAATTTTTTGAAATGTGGACAGAAGGTAAGGAAAAGAGTCCAACAGAGCTTTTGTTAGTGTTTCAGCATTAAGAAAAGACAAATTCATGTAATTATCCTCCTCTTTCCTGTTTGACTTCGTATTCTCAACAGGAATCAGCTAGAAACAAACAGCTGCTGTCTTCATAAAATATGTTCTGGCCAGATATGATGACAAATTTTGCCTGAAAAGCTGAATTTCTCCTGTTGGTTGAAAAAGTTAATTATCCTTTTTTTTTTAATTATCTTGTTTTTTTCTCTTTTTTTGTTTTGTCTTTTTCTTTGGTCTCCATTATTTCAGTCTGGTAGGAATTGCACTTAACCAGGTAGGACATCCAGATACTTCACTCAGCAAAATTCCTTTTCCTGACATATCTTGTTCTTTTTTTAGTTATAAAATCATCATAGTTATAGAATCATCATAGGAAATTTGCTAATCTGTCTCTTAACATCCTTCCACATAGCTGGAGAGATGATCTACTTTAAGAATAGCTTTTAACACAATTTCTAAATGTTGAATGGCAAGTTTCCTTACCTATTAGTGAGGAGAACCAGAATGCTCCGAGGCTCTGGAAGCTGATTCCCTGACTCTATAAAAATGCTCATGACCGTGGGTGCAAGAATGGGAATGTGATGTGTGTGCCATGAATAACCAGCTGTGTGATTGACTCCACAGACCACTCAGGGGAGATGATGAATTTCATCAGGAAGGCAGCACAAGGGACCCTCCTTCTGATGGCCACTTACGATGATGGGAGCACCAGGTAGGAGGTTATGGAGCCTGAAGGGCAGAGCAGGGAAAAGCTGGAAAATTACTGTTGTGAACTGGGGGGAAGGAATGGTAAATCCCATTCTACACCAGGGTTGTTCTCTCAATTCTTGTCTAAGAGTTTTAATTCAATGTCTTTTCCATGACTGTGCATCTCTCTGTGTTGGTGCTCCCTAGGATGGGTAGATATTATATTGTTTAAAAGCACCCCAAAGGGCACTGCTGTTACCTCTGGGTCACAACCTTCTTTACTCTGAAATGTTATTTATCCACACCTCCAATTATGATGTCTCTAGGTTGCATTCCTTCTAACATCATAATCTGATTTTTCAGGTCCTTTTGAGTCTTTGGGGGTTTTTAGCTGAGTTCATGATATGGTAACTATCCAGGAAAAGACTTAATCCATGTTTGACACCCTTGTCCTTATTTAGGAAGGACTGAAGCACCAGACAGTATTTGAGATACATTTTTCTTTCTGCTATGCTGTTACAAAAAGGCTATGTTAACATCAGGAACTTACTGAGAAGGAAAAGATTTGATAAATTCAGTTCTCTCTGTGAATTCAATGTCATGCCACTACCACAGCTCTCAGGACTATTTAAATCTCATTTTTGCTTCTGCAGGTTAAATGCTGAATGTAAAGCACAAATCAGCCGTGATCTTTTTCATTTTTCACATCCTGAATTTTTAACACTCATTTTTTCACTACGTTTTCCTAGGCTGAAAAATGACGTCAAAAAATTAGTAGAAGAACTGGGAAGTAAAGAAATCAAGAATATAAAGTTCAGATCAAGTTGGGTTTTTATAGCTGCCAAAGGCTTCAAGCTGCCAGATAATATCCAAAAAGAAAAGGTCAGATTTGTTTCATGTTCACTTTATATTTGTCTGTATATCAAAACAAAAAACTCTGGGAATAACTTGCCCACAGGTTGCAGGAGGACTAAAAATAAAGTTTTTCACAGAGATTTCTGTTTGCATCTGTGCCCTTGTTGTGTTCAGTTTCTGTAAGCCCAGTCGTGCTCACCCGTGTGACCGAGGCAAACAGAAATGGGAAAACCCAACACGGAGTTCAGGTCCCTTGATGATGCTGATTCCCTCCAGAGCCACATCAAACTTCCACAGTGGGGCTCTTATCCCAGACTATTACCAGATCACAGGATGGGTCAGGCTGGGAGGGACCACAGTGTGTCACTGGTGCCACCTCCCTGCTCCAGCAGGGCCATCCCAGAGCTCAGGGCACAGGGTTGTGTCCAAACAGTTCTGGAATATCCCAGGGAGGAGACTGCCCAGCCTCTCTGGGCTCTGCTCAGGGCTGGGCACTGCCCAGGGCACAAGTTGTGCCTCCTGGGCAGGGGAATTGCTGGGCTCAGGCCCTGCCCGTGGCTCTGGGGCCATTGCTGGGCCTGGAGCAGAGCCTGGGGCTGCTCTGCCCTCCCTGCACACAGGGACAGACAGGGACAGTCAGGGACAGACAGGGACAGCCAGGGACAGACAGCCAGGGACAGCCAGGGACAGACAGGGACAGACTGAGACAGACAGGGACAGCCAGGGACAGCCAGGGCTGAGGCCCCTCTCAGCTGGGGCTCCTCTCCAGGCTGAGCAGCCCCAGCTCCCTCAGCCTCTCCTGGGCACGGAGATGCTCCAGGCCCTTGCTCAGCTCCAGGAGCTCCTGTCCCTGCTGTGCTGAGGATCCAGGGCTGGACACAGCAGCCCAGAGGTGCCTGCAGGGCTGGGCAGAGGGGCAGGATCACCCCTGACCTGCTGGGAATGCTCATCCCCGTGCACCCCAGGATCCCATTGGCCTCTTTGGCCTCTGCTGCTCAGGGACAGCTCATTGTCCACCAGGACCCCCAGGTCCTTCTGCACAGAGCTTTTCCCCAGCAAGTCAACCCAGCTTGTGCTGGTGCAGAATATTTTTGCTCTATTCTTCACATTTCAGAGCTTCTGCTGGACAAAGATATCCAATTTCATGTATATCATGACAGCCATCTGCCAAACAAATAAAGCACTCTGTGTAAGAGAGAAACTGGCAGAATCTTCACCCATTATGTTAAGCAAGATGTGCAACATTCTCCTCAGCTTCCCAGTCCTCCTTCATTACCCCCTCCTCTTGTATAAGGTTTGACAAACTGGTAAGTAAATAGAAATAACTAAGTAATTTTTTTAAAAAAAAATTATTTTACTTTTACAGATAAACCACTCTGACCAGACAAAGAACAGATACAAAGGCTGGCCAGCTGAAATCCAAATAGAAGGCTGTATCCCAAGAAACCTGATCTGAACGAATGCATACCTCATTAATAAAGACTATTCTATATTTTTATATCTATGACTCTAATTAATTGCCTCCAGAATTCAATAGGCATCTGAACACCAATTGTAAAACAGGCCAAATGCACAGTTTTAAACCTATCTTTCCTCTCTGTGGTTTTATTCTAATCTGAAAACAAAGAGGTATTTTGATAAGAAGTGGAAATAAAATAGTCTGGTTTGGAATTACAATGTTCAGGAAGTCAAACATAAAATGCAAGGATTTTTGAAAGTGAGTATACATTGTCATTAACACTTTCAGGGGATTGGTTTTGTTTCTTTTCAATCTGTCTTTTCTTTTGGTTCCCTTTAAATACTAATACGCAAACAGAACCTCATCTAGATTGTAATATAAAATCACTTACAATACAGCAAATTACTTTGATATCAGTTTATTAACAACATTTCTTCTGTTCAGAGAAAGTATGGCAAGAGCAGGTACATTTGCTGAGCTGATTTTAGTGATATTGACAACACAGACTAGCAATGCTAACATGTAAAGATCCAGTTACTTGAATTATTTTGCCAAATTTAAGCTGTAAATCTACATAGTTTGATTTAATTATTTTTTCTTCCTGTAAGTTCAACTTACTTTAAAAAATGTAGTGACTTCATGCAAGCATGTGTTGTTCATGTTAAGTATAGAATGAAACACATGATTGAAAGGAAGCTGTAGACACATTTATTCAATTTCTCTTTTCTCGAAGCACAGCAAATGTCTGGACTGGTCTTAAGTGGTGTTTGTCCCCCCTGTGGTTCAGAAGTCTCCCATATGGCTGATTCCCTAACTTAAGTTGCTTCTTGCAGCATTCCACTGCTATTCCTATTATTCCCCAAACATATGGAATTAACCTAAAAGGACCAAGCCAACTACATGGAGAATAACTCATCGCTATTCTTTTTATACCATCCCATTATGTGTCTGATGATTGTCCTCATCTACTCTCTCCTCCCTAGACTGAGCCTACCTGTTTTAACCTTTCCTTACATTTTTTCTCAACATTAAAACATTAGTTCTGTGGTTCCTGCTTGAAGCCCCCTTTGAAACTTCAAATCAAGCTTGAAAGCTTCAAATCTCCAACTGTGGCTGTCACTTGTAGTCACTGCTGTGTTCCCAGCAGCTTTCTGGTGTTGTCTCTCTCACCAGTCCCTAAAGTTTCCTGCTACTGGTTTGCAAACTGCTCCATAGCCCAGGGACACTGCCAAAAATCCACTTAAATTAGTCCTTGAATTAGTCCAACTCAATTTGACTTTGGCAGGCTCAGTGGTTGCTCCTTAGCACCTTGCTGCTGATGAGGTGGATACAAACTGAGCACTTCAATAGCTGTTTCAATGTTTTTCCACATTAACTCATTTTTCTTAATAATAATAATAATTTTTTCAGGTGGTGCTTGTGTTACTGGCAGGACATTTATTCCTTTGCATCATAATCACCCTTTGCTACATGCCTGAATTATAAAAATAACATAATTACAGTGCTAATGGCTGGCAGTCCTCAAGAGTGCCAAGCTGAGACAGCCCTCGAGCTCTGTGCAGTCTGACAGTCAGTGCCTCCTGCTCCAGGCCACAATTAATCTCACATCAATTACAATTAAATTTCACTTCAATTTCTGTTTAGCAGGTACCATGAAGTACAACATTCTCATGCTTTATATTTGCTCTGTTCTTCACACTCTGTGCAGGTGTTCCACTCTTTGCCACAGTAAAAGCTGCGCCTCTGTCATGTGAATCAAAGATCAAACCACCCCGAGAATGTTTCACAGCACAAAGTCCTGCAAAATGGTCTTTAACTCCATGCTGTTTTCACTTTTACAGACATGAAGCTGAGTCACCTGGACTGGACTGAAGTGTGTTGATAATCTGCAGTGCTGAATAGCCATCATCAGCTTTGTTTTCATTTGTTCATGAGACAGTACTTAAATACATCAAGCAGAGGACTCTCAAGTATTTTGACAACTCTCTGATCTGCAGAAATCATGGAAAAGTGATCACTTGCCACTTTTTTGATCACTTTTCAGATTAGAAGCAATCTTGCAGAGTTGGTTCGAAAGTGGGATTTTGACTTTACACCCACAATTTGAACATTTTAAAGGAACTGCCTCCCATGAAGAAGTGAAAAGCTTTTTCATGGAATCCTAATTCTGAAAAATTAATCTGGGGGGGAAAACAACAGCTGCAGTGGTGGAGGTCGATGATCTCCATGCCAGGTGACATTGCCAACCACAAGGAGCAGGTAGGAAGTGATTTCCTGCATTCTCCCGAGCAGAGAAATGCTGGGAAATACCTCTGGGTGCTTATTACACACATGGGGTCACCAGCATGCAGTAAGGTTAAAGCCTGCACAGCAATCCATCTTTTTCTAATCCCAGTAGGCAAATCCTATGGGAAGCCATGAGCTTTAGGCTGTGCCATTGCTCAGGGCGTGGGTTTGTGGATTTAAAAGTGGGATGGCACAGCAGGTGGCAGCAGTGGTTTTCCAGACCCTCTGCGTCTCTAGAAATACCCAACCTTCGGGTGCTTACCTGTCCTGGGCAGACACTGGAAGCCACAGACATGGGTGGAGGTCACCTTGGGTGGACACCAGCAGCTTTGCCCCTGCCGTGCCAGACCTTCCTTTCCTACACTTTGCCAGGGGCAGGCTCCCATTTCAAATACCCCCAGCAGAGCATTCCACACAAAGAGGTCCCTCGTACCCCGTTACGGTTTCAGGTCGAAACAGAGCAGAAACACCAATTTGTGTAGTGGTTTCAGTTCGCCTATTCCTGTTTCCCAAAATTAGTGTAGTGGTTTGAGTGCCCACTAGAATTATTTACTCTTTTTCTGCTGTGAGACAGGATTAGGAGAAAAGCTAAAAAGAGGACTTTTCCAGGGATTCTTCTGATTTTGAGCTGTGTAGCCACAGACACGTACCTACGTCTTTAATTGGTTAATCAGGTTGTCAATACTTAAAGCTAGTAATGGGTTGGTTTAATCACAGCTTTTCTTAGAAAAATCACTTCTGTGCAAAACCAGCACATAACCACATGTAGAAACACATTTTAGATGCTCCCATTTTTACCTCCTATGTTAACATTACAACCAGTCCCATAAAGAACAAAGTACCTGGACAGCATTCCTTTTTTATTTCTCCATTTAAGAGCATGAGAAGTATTTCAGGGTCCTGACATGTCTCCTAAAAATCCATTGATCCCTGGCAGTCCAATTTTATGGCAGCCACCAGAAATATTGATCAAATAATAGGTAACATTTTCAGTTGCTCAGGGGCAGCTGTTTCTTCATGTTCTTTGTGTAGTGTTATCTAACTCAAAGTGGGAAGTTTCCACTATATTTAAAAGAAAAATACAAGACGGGAAAAGAAAGGTGAAAGATGCTCTTTTTGAGGCAGGCTGTGCTTAAAGGAGAATTCTGACCAAGAGCAATCCACCCAGGCAAGCAAAGAGAAGCTGATGCTTTTACTTAAACATAGTGCCTGGAGGGAAGTAATATCTGATTGTGATTTATGTGATCTCTTCTTAGCTGCAGTGAGATGCTGCACAATGACTAGAATTCAGGGGATTGAGATGGGTGGTTTAATAACATTTGAGTGACAGCACTTCTTCATTTCTGGGGACTCAGAAGCTTTGATTTCAGTTCTCTGCTCTATTTTTTTCTGTGCTGTGTTTTTGTTTTGGTTTGGGTTGAGGGGTTGTTTTTTGATTGGTTGTTTTGGTTTGGTGTTTTGTTTTGGTGTTTTGTTTTGTTTTGTTTTTCTTTCTGGGAGAGGTTTTCAGCAGCATAGGAAATGTAGCTTCTCCTCCAAAACACAGGCTTTACACTAGCAGCTCCTTCTTCCAAAGTCTATCCAAAGAATAGACGCTTTGGCCTGTCCCAGTCTTCACTGCAGATCTTATTAAAAAGAAAATATTTTTTTTAATAGCTATGTTTTAGCCAAAAGCAAAACACATTTTAACCTTGAACTTCTCAGATAAATCCTATGTGGTTGTGCTTTTTATCTCCTAGGAATTCCTATCTCATAGGAATTCCTTAGCAGTGTTTTGTGGGAGGCTGCTCTTGGCCACTCAGCCAAGGCAGATGATTCTTTAAGGAACCAAGGGACACCTCCAAACCAGCCGCCCTTGTCCCTGTGTGTTGGTAACAGGAAGGAGAACGGACAACTGGACACCAAATCAATATGATTTTGCAGAAGCCAATTTATTGTTTACAATAAGGCACAATTATAGATTCTATGTCTACAGCCCCACGTGGGGACACTACTCTGGGTTGGCTAGTTGCTTGTTGATGGGGCAGGCACAGCTCTCTTCAGGACGTCCAATTGGTAAATCGTCCATCACCACGTCCTTGCCTTCTTTATCTAGGTTTTGCATTCTTAGTAGTTAGGTTCCCAGGCTCTTCGTTAGGTTCTCAGACTCCTTGGACTTATTTTTAATCCTGTTGTTGTCTCCGTAACCTTGATGAATTCCTGAGAACACAGACAACAAAACTGCAGGTGGCTTGTTAGATACTCACAGAGAGTTTGGCTGGTACAGAATGGCCTAAAACATTAAGATGGCATTACTACACCTGTGGGGGAATTCACCTTGCCGGGTGTGCACTGGGAACACCACACAGCTGGTCCAAACAGCCCAGGAGATTCCCCAAACCCCTGGACGACAACTTCTCGGTACAGGGACTCGGGGAGCCGGCTCGGAGAGGGGCCCTCTGTGATTTGTTGCTCGTTCCCAGAGAGGCTCTCGTGGCTGACGTGGGATTGTCTTGGCCACAGCGACCGCGCAGCCGCCGAGTTTCAGATCTCTGCTGCTCTGCCTGCGCCCGTCCGGCTCCCGAGATGGGCCAGGCACAGGTGAGCATGGCTGGAAAAGCAGCATCTTTTGTCAATGTGTCCGTGGCAAAGCTGTTGTCCCAAAATGAATTCTTTATCCCCGTGTGCACAAAGCCAATCCCCACACAGAGCTGAGGTATTTCCTTTATTTACGGTTCTGCACAGAAGGAGGTGCTGGGTGGCAAATCCACAAAGCCAGCACAGGGACTATCAAAACTTTTCACTAATTATACATTTTAGCAAACAAAGGCATTCATGTTCATTGGCTACCAGTTATATGGTTCTCCTATTAATTTCATTTTTATTATTTTTATATTTTATGGTATCATATTTAAATATTTAGATATTAAATTCATATTATATGTAATCTATAATGTTCTATTACATAATAGATATCATATTACATAATAGATTATCCTTAAGCATTCTAAATATATTTTTTATTTCTAAAAATTTATTATTTATGGACATTATAAAGATTAAATAATATACTATATTTATATTTGTATTTTAAAATCGTATCCTGTTTTCTATTTATTAAATATTAAGTTAATATTTTCTCTTATTATTAACTAATATCAGTTTGCAATAACTTTGTGATACCTTATTATTTAATATCTTAATATTAATGTAATAATATTTTTCTGTTGGCTAGAAGGTTATCCCCCTTCTTAGGTTAACTAGTCTTTCTCTGTGCTCAGTCTGTCTCTTCTTTTTTTCTCACTGGATTTCTGGGGTCACTGGGCCAGGAGTCAGTGGTCGCCATCTCCCTGTGCCAGAAGCACCTTTTCCCCAGCTGGAGCTGATTTCAGCACAGTTACTGAGTTGGCTTTATGAGTTTTGTCCTGATCTGGAAAGTTCTGCCAAATGTCCTTGTGGCTGTCACTCCTGCAGCATCCTTGGTGTCCCCTCTGAGCAGGAGCTCCTTCTCCCCAGCTTTGTGTACCTGCCCTTGGCTCTGACATCACTGGTGCCTCTCAAGCCCTAAGCCTCAGCCAGGCCATTCTCCTGACAAGGAACTGATGGCCCTGACACCTGGACATCAAAGGCAGCTCGGGTGACACCGGCAGGCTCCGGGCCAGCCGCCACCTGCGGTGCCCGGCCTGGCGCTGGCAGCGGGCACTGATTGTCCGGCTGTGGCCTCAGNCGTCCTGCTGTGTCCCGCCGCCTGCGCGGCGCCCCGGGGACAGAGCCGGGCAGGGTTCGGTCCCTGCTGTCACAAGGGCGCTGCCGAGGGCCCCTTGTCCCGGCCCCCCGTGCCGAGGGGCGGCCGCCGCCTGCTCCGGCCCCTTGTCCCGGCCCCATCTCGGGATGGGCCTCCCAGAGCCGGTTGTGCAGGACCGCGTCCACACTGCTGGCTTTTGAATATCTCCTTGGGCTGCCCAGCCTCTCTGAGCAGTTCCAGCGCTTGCTCACACTCGAAAAGTTGCTTTTCCTCCTCCTCAGAGGGAACCTCTTGTGTTTCAGTATGTGCCCTTGGATCTTGTTCTGTCTCTTGGGCACCAGTGCCAAGAGCGTGGCTCTGTCGTCTTGGCACCTTCCCTTCAGACATTTCTATACTCTCATCAAATTCCCCCGCAGATTTCTGCAGCCTCTCCCCACCCAGTTCCCTCAGCCTTTCTTCCTCTGAGAGATGCTCCAGCCTGTGAATCATTTTCTTGGCTTTTCAGTGGCCCCTTTCCAGTGCAGACACAGCACTTCAGGTGTGGCCTCACCATTGCTGAGGGCAAGGATTCCTTCCCTCAGCCTGCCAGCAACACTCCTAATACAGTCCAGGCTGCTGGAAGGAGGTGTTGTTGGCTCATATGAAATTTGCAGTGGACCAAGACTCCCAGGTCCTTTCCACAAAACTCCTTTCCAGCTACGTGCTCCCAGCATGTGCCAGTGCCTGCAGTTGTTCCTGCCTGGGTGCAGGTCTTGGCACTTTGTCGTGCAGAACTTTCCCAGATTCCTGTCAGCCCGTTCCTCCAGCCCTGTCCCTGTCCCTCGGGATGGCGTGTCAGCCACACCTCCCAGTTTTGTGTCACCAGCAAACTCGCTGAAGGCATGCTCTGCCCCACCATCCAGAACAGGCAGAATGGGATGAGATTGCTGCAGAGGATGGACAAAAAGGGTGACTTTCCTTAGGGAGAGTGGGACAGGGAAGGCGTTTTGGGGTGACAGAAACACATTCAGGTGACAAGGTCCTGAAGCTGTGTGGGGTCCCAGAGCAGACAGCAAAGGCTTCTTTGCTGGACATTTTCAAGCGCATTCCCAGCTCGAAGCAGAGGCAAGAAAAGGGAAGCGAGGAGCAGACAGAACCCCGGAATGCTTGGGCTGGAAGGGACCCTGTGCAGGTGTTAGAGCCCATGAGGGAGAGGTGCCTCTGCCTGAATGAGGGTGCAAAGGAGACCGTATGAGGACAACATACAGATTTTAACATGGACTTTTTTTTTACCAAGAAAGGGGAGGTAGGGAGATAGAAAGAAATAAGAAAGAGGTCTCAGAAACAGTGCATCAGGTGGAACTAGATGATCTTTAAGCCCCTTCCACTAGCAACCATTAAATCCTGATCTAGACACGGGAGGCCAAATACTCACGGTACCTGCAGGAGTATTTATTCATATGAGCAACAAAAATAAATCAGAACAGAAAATCAGTTCTCCCTCACTGTGCTGCATGAGCTGATGTGTTAAAAGCCAAATGAAAGCAATCCCCTTTCACAGATGAATGAAAAACAAATATTCATCTCCCCATCACAGGTCACTGCTGTGTGACTCATCACCAGTCTGTCTTTAATCTTTTTAAGACACACCCCATAGATGTTCAATTGCAGTTGTCCAATACTAAAGATCAGGGAATCTAACATTTATTGTGCTACTTGCTTTCTCCTGACATGGAGGATTTCCTGATCAAGCTTTTCATTTCCTTCACTTACAACTCATCATATATGTGCATGTGCAAGTATGTTATAGTTAGACCTGGATTAGGAACTGGTTGCTCAGTCTGACAGACACAACTGGGGAACACAGCTACAGCTCCTGCACAAATAAACAACTGGTCATTATCAGTGATATGTAAAATGTCTGGAGCACAGGGCTTTCCAGAACTGCCTGCATCCCTGTTCACTTTGACTACAGCACTGGCCTGAGAGCAGCTCTGCACAGAACCAGCAACAGATTTAGAGCAATCTCTCCTTCTCTGCTGAGTCCCGTTTCTCACAGCTCATATGGATGAACTGTGAGGGCTTTTTCTTGTGTCATTTCAGGGAATGGGCCAGGATCACAGGAAGTTCATGGCTTCCCTGTCACAAACCCCATGTCTATGTGCAGCTCCAGCTGATGGCAGCTGAGTACCCCCCACAGAGGAGGGGCTGAGGGATGGTCAGATTTCGATGCAAAATAACCTTGTTCTGGGAGACAGGACTTCCCAAAATACCCAGGGGAACTTCAACAAAGTGAATTTCCCAGCTCTTCCCTTCTGGATTATGTAACATTCCCATCAGATAGGACCCCAGTCCAGCGGTGCACTCCTCTGATCCCTTGCCTAACAATCTCACAGACAGAAAAAGGGAGGTTTTATTTTGTTGTTGTTATCTTTAAACTTTCATAGCACTATGCTAAAAATGAGGGCTCAAGAGTTACCTAAGATATAGTTTCCCACAGTTTTTATTGCAGGGCACCTCAGCAGGAGTGCAACACATCCCTTATCTGTCTGGGCTGGCTCTAACTCCATTAGGGATGCAGTAAAACTAAGGGAAGGAAAGCTTCCTCACCCTGCTCAGCAGAGCATAAGTACTCCTTGTTTATGGATGTATCACTACAACCATCATTTTCTAATGCTGCTGATACTGATGTCTAATACCCCAGGAATTTCCCACAGAGGAATTTGCATTTAGAGTTTTACAAGGTTTGTTTTACATATATGTAATTTAGCCAGAAATCATCAGTGAAACATACATGTGATCAGTCAGGGATCACTGTTGCTCCTTGGAAAAAGACTGTTTCTGGAGTTCTAGAACATTTATAAGGCACAACAGATGCAATTCAGATGTGGCCCTGCAAATTTCATGATCTCATGTTTATTCCCAAGATGACATGGCTTGCTTGTGGACTTGGCAGCTCAACCCCAGGTTTCCCATAGCAGAGTCTCAGGCATCTGGATCCTTAAAGCAGTTTGTTTCCCTGGTGCCTCAGGTGACTTTTGAGGGGCAAAGGGTCAGTGCCAGTCCTTGACTGGGGCTCCCACCCCCCAAAGCTCAACCCACAGCTCCTGCAGCTGCACCCTGAGCCACCTGCACTGATTGTATTCCTCAACTCTGTGCCGTGGGGAAAGCATTTTCCCTTTCTCACAGTCCACTGCTGGGTGTCTGCACCTCTATTTGTGTTTTGCTGCAGTGAAATGAATGTGTCAGTGAGATACTGATGTATTTCATAGTGAAGAGCGAGCATTAATTAAGTCCATAACCTGTTTCCTAGTACGGCAAAGGAGGGATAATTCAAATTGTAACTACTTAGCAATGGTCATTCCAAAACAAGGAATGATCTGGCGTGGAGGGAATGAGGACAAGAAAGGGTTACCCTGGCTGGAGGCAGGGATGCCAGAGCCAGGGCTGCTCCCTGTGAGGGAGTGAGGTTCCACTGGCTGATGAGATAAGAAATGTTGCAGCATTTTTGTGGCAGTGGTGCAATGGGAGCACTCAGGGCCCACCTTTGGGCAGCAGAGCTGGTGCTGGGGGCTGGACCTTGTGGATGAGGTGCCCTATGCCAACACACAATGGACACCAGGGCAAATGTAAGGAATCTTTGCACTGTGCTTGTAGAACCACTTATGGCAGTAGGACTTTGCTCTGGATATTCTTCACTCAATCTTACTGTATTTAAGCACAAACGTGCTTAATTTTATCTTGAGGAATACAAAAATCCCCCACCACTGTTCTGCCAGATCTGTTGCTATGATTTAATTTCCTGTTGACAGTAGTAATTTACATGAATTGAGGAACTCACCTCTGTAATTTTTAATGTAACAAGTTTAAAGAGACAGACAGGAGGAAGGTCATGCAAAGCCAGTTGCACCTGAGCAGTTCATGGACAATCAAACACACTACATGCTGTGTGTTAGGTTTCAGACTCTCCCTGCCCCACCCAAATTGCAATATTTTAATGCTGAACAGCTGTGAGGAACTGCCTTTAATTGCCTTATCTGTAACAGATAACACTCTTCTATTTCATTATCAGAAACCAAGGAAGTAGAAAAATGGTTAGAGAAAAATATCACTACTTGTAAATGTCCCGCTGGCAACTGTTTAAATACCTCATCATGATGATCATTAACAGATTTCAATACCCCTTGAACTAATAGGTTTAATATTCTAGATAACAAGGCTGTTATTCTTAGTCACACTGTCCTATATAAATTGAAGAAACTGTCCCTGTGTTTGAGAGGGGATTTTTTCCTTCATTTCCTCTTCCCCTTTTTTGATAGCTTCTACTCATTGGGGTTATTGAATTAATTTTTGGAATCTTGTTGTGTAGACTTTGCTTTGGGCAAGTCCAATCCATTGCAGTTAAAGCTCTTCTTTCTTTTTTGATATATTACTTCAGGTTTTGCTTCTGATTACCTTGAAATTTGGAGACAAAAATACATCACGTTATCAGCTGTTGGTGGGTTAGGCTCTTTGTTGCTTCTCAGCAAATCTTTACTCCTTTATTCAGTGAAGTTCCAATAATTTAGTCCCGCTACAATAGGAAATTCCATCATTTTCTAAAGAGATAAAAAAAAATGCAACATGTAATTGAAAACAAACTCAAGAGCATGGACAACAACAAAGAGGGAGTTCAGATGTCATTTCCTGGACTGACTTCAATCTGCCTTGCTTTAGACACTCTTTTTAAGCTACTCCTGGGCCAGGATGGAGGTTTTCATAGTGTAAAAAAGAATAACCCTAGGTCAAGATTCAGTGTCCAGACAGGCAAGATGGCTTTGGCAAACACACCAGCACAGAGAATTTGTGATCAGAGCCAACAGTTACAGCATTTTCAGGGGAACATCATTAGTCTGGCTGATGGATCCACCTCTGGCCAAAAGCAAACCAGCCTGGGAGTTCACATGTGGTTGGGACTAGCTAAAGGATGCTCCATAAATATTTATGAGAAATAAGGAAATATTTTGTTTAAATCAGAAAGGAAACATAAACCTCTATGTTTAAAAGTTAAAGCCAAGTTTCTACCTCATTAGATTTGTATATTTACTAAAAACTCTGAAAAAGCATCAACTGAAACCACAGTCTCTCCCATGCCTCTCAAGCAGAACATCTGAATTTCACTTTGCTTTACCCACTACCACAATCACTTCTGATGACCACAAAATTTGCAGTACAGGAGCCCAAGAAAATCCACGTGTTTCCCAAACTATCCTGTTCCTATGGATTAAACCACTGCTCAACACTCAAATGCAGGAAACACTTCTGTCCACCAGGGAAGCCACTGGAGTCTTCACACACCAACCTTGACAGCTGGGTCTGGTCACTTTGCTTCCTGCAGGTTCCCTCTGGTGATCAGGGGTTAGGGTCTCCAGGATGATCAGCTCCATGTGCCTGGCTCCAAGGTGGGGTGGACACTTCCAAGTGGGGGAAACTGTGGAAGGATCACACGGGGGAAGAGGGAGGAGTGGGGGAGGCAGAAAGGAGGGCAGGCAGATGGAAGGAAGGATCCCCGTAGTAAAAACAGGAGAGATGCTGTCTGGTCTGCACAGTCTGAACCACCCCCTCTGCCCAGACAGTCTAACAAATCACAGAATCACAGAATCAATTAGGTTGGAAAAGACCTCCAAGATCCAGTCCAACCTTTGACCACACACCACAATGTCAACTGAACCATGGCACTGAGTGCCACATGCAGTTATTTCTTGCACCATTACCTCCCTGGGCAGCCCCTTCTAATGCTTAATAACTCTTTCAGTGAAGAAATTCTTTGTGGTGTTCAACCTAAACCTGCCCTGTCTGCCCTGCACAGTCTGAACCACCCCTCTGCCCAGAAAGCTTCATGCCTAACAAATGTGCAGGAAAGCTGGAAGAAGGGAAAGCCCCCAGGCAGTAAGCAGGTAACAGGAACTGCAAGTCTCTGCACACAGCTGAAGAGGACACAACCCACCAGGTGAGGGTAGGAAGGACCTGAGACTGCAGAAAACCCTTTATCTGGATAGTCCAATGCACTTGGGATTACCCTGGTGTTAGTGATGTCAGCAGCTCCCACTGCTCCAAGTAATCTGGATCTCTCAAATTTCAGGTATTTTTGTACTGGAAAAAGATCCCCTTAATTACAATATCCAGTTTACACAAGGCAACCAGGCCTCACCAAACCACACGCAGACAAATTGCACTCTTGGCTTCCTCCCTGTGACTGACAGGAAGCCACACAGTGATGGCTACTCACATGAACGAGGACTGGTTTCATCCCACTCTTCACGCTCTTCAGGATTGCCCCTCTCACTGTAAGGATGAAACCTGCATGTCAAACACTGTGACCCAAACTTCAGCCGAGTCAAACAGCAGACACACACACCTGAGACATTTGCAGGGAGAGGTTGAAGTGTTCATACCCAGCCAATCACGCAATTCCCTATAGCTCATCCCTTACTAGAGAAGAATAAGTCTCAGGAACTAAAGAGAATGGCTCTGGTTTAAGTGTCTCTCTCTCTGCTCTGAACTGTGGAGACCATTCTAGCCACTGATGTATTTTTCAAAACCTTTCATGCACACCCTCCCCCCCCAATAAAAAAATGCACCCTCTCACAGTTATATTTTCTCTCTGACCATTCCATGCCTCTATTTATTTCAAGGCCTTTCAAATCACAACCCACTGCTTCCCACCACACGCTGCTTTTTGTCTCCACTAGCTTGTGCTGAAGCAGCTTTTCACTGGAACTGCAAAGCTCCTCCAGGCAGTAACTCACCCATCTATCACCCCCACAGTGGGATGGGGAGGAGAATCACAAAAAAAACTCTGGGTTGGGATCATAACATTTGAATAATTGGAATAAGTAAAATATTATCATAATCATTACTAACTGAAATTTTTTAAAAATAAAGCCCGAGTGATGCACAGTACAGTTGCTCACTACCCACTGATTGATGCCAAGCCTGTCCCTGATCAGCAATAGGACCCCTCTGGCTAACTCTACCCATTTAAACCCTGAGCATGGCATTCCATGGTATGGAATTTCCCTTTGGCCATTCCAGCTCTGCTCCCTCCTGGAGTCTTGTGCTTCTCCTCATTGGCAGAGCACAGGAAACTGAAGTGTCCTTGACCGAGGGTAAACAGTAGTTAGCAACGATGACACGTCTGTGTAGTACCAACACTATTCTCCAAAACACAGCTCTGCACTGTGGGCCTGATATTTCTGGGTCTGAGAGATTTTAGCCTGCTAGCAGCTGCTAACTTTTTTCCCAAGGAAAAAAGTTCTCAAGAAAGCTTCTTCTCAAAACAAATCCTGGCAAACAACTCTCCTTTCTCAAAACAATCTTTCTCCAGGTGGTGTTTTGCTTTTCTAGTTCTCCAAACATTTGAGCTGTTTCTCTATTTTAACCAATGGGATTAGAGAGGTGTCGTTCCTATTCACCAACCATGTTAAGTCTGTATCAGAACACCTTATAAAAGTAGTAAGAATTAGACAATAAAGCCTTTTTTCTGTGCTCTTTGCCTTCTGAAATATTTGGAGTCTCTCATCCTTTTTTCGTGTCCTACAACGACACTGCACCAGCTACCAGGAAGAAAATTAACTCTGTCCCAGCCACAGCCAGGACACTGGGGAGGGGGTGCTTCTGGGGCTGGGGTTGCAGCAGCACCCCAGCTGGCTGAGGGGGTGGCACTGGGCTCTGTGCAGAGATGCACGGTGGAGGAATAACAGACATTGGGAACTGAAACATGGGGGGTACATCCAACCAGATATGAAGAAGGAAAAAAAAAGTCATTAGTCAATCCTTTGAATTAATTTAATTCTGTGGAATTTCCATACCTGAGGGTTTTCAAGACTCACTGGGATAAAGCTCAAGGCAACACGGTCTGAACCACTTTGATTTATAAAGTTTGACTAGACAACATCCAGTATAATATCTGAATAATTTTATGACTAAGGATTTTTCCTAGTGGTTTATGTCACAGAATGATCCTGCCAACTAGTGCATTTACACTGTATTTTGATTTCTTTTTAAATTTTAACGTGAAACAGCTTTGACAGACGCTTGGTCACTCATCTTTTGCAGCATGCCCCATTTTTCTGTTCATTAAAATTATTTCAAACATACTCCACGCTCTCAGATTTGAATGAAATTCTGCTCAGTCTATTTTAAACATCTCTCTTGTGTTAATCTGTACAACTGTATTGCCAGTGAAACAAGCTGTTATAAATCATTACATAAACATGAAAACTGTTTTCAATGCCTTTACACTAAAACATTTCCCACTAAGGAGGTCAAGTTTTTATTTTGCTGTTTCTGGAGAAAATAAGAGAACCAAACTCTTGACATGTGGAGCAAGGAGAATCCCGATTTCACTGTTCACAGCAAGTGATGCTGCTCAGAGTTCCTCCTTTTTTTGCAACATAGTCCTGTCATTGAACAAAACTGAACTGATCACGTAACAAGGGCACTGCTGAAAATTCATAAGCTAATCAGTAGTATTGATGTACAGCTCTCAAATAGATCAGTTATGTTTAACATGTCTCAGTAATTGCAGCAGCTATAGAAACCAAAGAATAGGAGACAGAAATTTAAGATAATACATCAACTGAAACCAAGTATTTTTAGTGGATAGTGGAGCCAGACGTTCAGTAATAATTCACTGCAAGGGCCTGCTAAGGAAAGTTACAATTCTGATTGTTGGGGTAATGGGAAAATGAGCTTCACAGCTGTTCTTACAACCCACAGAATGCACAGCTAGAGACACTAAGCCAACTCACAGGTTTCTGTATGCCAGGATGTCCCCTTCAATTGCTGGGACAAGATGTACTCTGCAAGTTAAATGCTTGAAAACCTTTTCAGAAACCTCTATGTATCTTACAAGAAAAGGCATGGAAGAATTCAATCTGTTTAATAATGAACCAGAGCTCAGAGGAACCTGAGAATGACATCCTGCATGCTGCTTGGAGAGGGTCAGTCTGAATCAGACACCAGCAGAGAAGCCTCATTCTCAGCAGCATAGGCTGGTACAGCATTTACCAGCAATAAAACAAATAGTAATGGACAAATAGTTCTTTGACTCCTTTGGATTTAAAAGATGCTTTCTTTTGCCTTCTGGAGGATGACCAGAGCCAGACTGTCTTAGCATTCAGGTGGGGAAATCTGACAACAGGAAGAAAGGTGCAGCTATTCCTGCAGAACATCGGTGGGGGACACATCTTTTCAGATGGTCACAGCAGCTTACAGGGAATTTGAGTAAGCTACTTCACCCTATTGTCTTTCTTTTAATGCTAACCCTATTATGCTTTGTCTTAATTGCAGCACTGAATATTTGCATTTGAAAAATCATAAAGCAATTGACTTGCCAGTCATCCCTGTGATTAATTTCGGGAAAATGTGTGATGTTCATAAGAAGTGAGGTTTTTGAGTGCTGTTGTGGCTTCATAGCCTCAACCGGAGAAAATTATGAACAACTCCCTAAAAGATAAATTATGTTTAATGTGTCTCAGTAATTGCAGCAGCTGTAGAAAAAAAAACGAGTAGAAGAAACTTGAGATAATGTATCAACTGCAGCCAGGCATAACTTACTGCTGAACCAACAAACCAAGGACACTTGGTGAATAAACTAAGATAATGCCACACAGAAAGGAACAAAGCCAGGCCAGCTCATCAAAACAGGAATGGGTAATTTTGGCAAGGGGAGACCACAACCACTGACTCACCACCCACCAATCCAAAAAACTCACTGCTTCAAAAGAAGAGAAAGACTGAGAATAAGGAGTAATTAGCAAAAGAAGTGAGAGAATCATTTAATCAGTAGAAGATAAAATACTAGTTAATAAGAGAACTCCGTGACTTGTCGTCAGTGAACATTATTGCCTTTGTTTGTGTATAAATAGTGACAAGTTTTGATAGTCGCTGGGCTGCCTTTGTGGATTTGCCACCCAGCACCTCTTTCTGTGCACGACTGTAAATAAACCAAATACCTTGACTCTGTGTGAGGATCAGCCTCTTGCACATAGGGTGAAAAAAGCCTTTTTGGGACAAGAGTATGATTGAGAATCTCCTTCAGACAGATCTCCTGTGTGATTAAGTGCAAGGATAGAGATGGAAAGCTTAGAGCTGTGGTGTCCTGCTGCAGCCCGTGCCCAGCTTCGCTGTGTGTCACATTCTGCCACCAACAGCCAGAGCTTGGGAACAAGTCCTCTGAGTCACTGCCAGGTGAGGAATGAGGAAAAAGGACTGGGTCCAGAGAAGTGTGACTGCTGTGCAATCTGACCCATGAACCTGAGTAAGGCAGTTTGAAACCCACCAGAACAGCCAGGAATTGAGAATAGCTGATCAGTCGAGGCAAAGGGCAAAGCCAGGGAGACTGAGAAGCAAGGGGCAATCTGCATCCAGCTTGCAAAGCCCCTGACTGAACAAAGTATACTGATGCTGCTTAACAGATTAACAACAAAGGAAAAAAAGCCAAAACACACAAAAAAAAAGAGAGCAGGAGCGCAAAGACAGCAAAAGAGGAAGCATCCTGACCTAGTGATGTTGAGAAACACCACAAGGTCATGAGAAACAACTTGGAACTGTCCTGAAGCAATGAATAACAGAGACAAACCACACTGTGTGTCACTTTGCTGTCTTGTCACCTACATCCAACAACCTCAGCAACAGCCTGCAGTCTCTGGCAGCCAAGGCACAGCCCCAGGTGATTGGTGTCATGGTTTGCCACCCAGGCTGGGATGGAAAATCTCGCTAGGATGTGGAAAAAATACTCCTTCTCCTGTGGAGGTTGCCCTCACCCACTTGCTTTTTTCATGGAGGGATGAGGAGGCTGAAAGGGTGCCCTGAATGGCACAGAACCAGCATCCCGAGCAGGCAGCACCAGTGGCAGTGGGGCACAGCAGCTATACCAGCAGGTTTTGCCCCAGTCGTGAGTGAACTGGCTCACTGAGATGCCTTTTTGTGGGGGAGGGAAGGCCAGTTATTGCTCAATTATTTCCAAGTACCTCTGCCATTTGTCCCTAACATCCTATTATACAGTAAAGCCAAGGAAGGAGGAGCTCAGCTGTGTTGTGAGGAGTTTCATTTCTGCTGTTCACTAAACATACAGGGAAATGAAAGGAAAAGGCCAACACATTGCATTATTATTTCCAGACCTATCACAAAGCTGTCACCATAACAGTATGAATTTCACATTGCCTGACAGAGCCCCTCCAAGGACTTTCATGGAGACAGTTTTGTCAAGTCAAGAATTGTGGTTTGAGGTGACAGCTGTAACAGATTCAGAATTGCCTCTGATAAATACATTTGCTGCATTAGTGCTAAATATCCTAAGGCTACACAGTGATTAATTAATAATTCACAATTCACTAAAAGTTCAGCAATAATTAAGCTTAGCTTCACCTGGGTATCATCTGCTGAATAGTGGTACAGAGGTGTGGCTGCTCTTCTGAGAGGCCTCGGTGAGAAGACTCAGAGATTTTTACAAGGGCAGGTAGTAAGAGGAGAAGGGGGAATGGCTTTAAATTGAAATAAAGTAGGTTTAGATTGGGTATTAGGAAGAAATTCTTCCCTGGCAGGGGGGGCAGGCCCCGGCACAGGGTGCCCAGAGCAGCTGTGGCTGTCCCTGGATCCCTGGCAGTGCCCAAGGCCAGGTTGGACATTGGGGCTTGGAGCAGCCTGGCACAGTGGAAGATGTCCCTGCCCATGGCAGAGGGGCGAAACAAGATCATCTTTATGTCCTTCCAACCCAAACCTAGAATTCTCTGGCTCTCTGAACTTCTGGCTGTGAGGTCCCCCCTTCACTGTGGACACAATTCATGTGTTAAGATATTCATGCCCTTAACTGAGCCAGGTGCAAGGCAAGCAAGTGGTGCCCACTTGTGGCAGCTCTGTCTTTTGAAACAGCCTGGTCATTTCCACAGAAGCCAAATATTTCCCTGTGAGAACTAGTTTCGTTTCTACTGTTTCTTGTCATGATGGGAAGGTGGAGCCTGTAAATAAAAAAGCATCTGAAGAAGATTCAGAAACTCACTACTTCTGCTTTCTACAGGACACTTACAAGGGTAAGTTTCTCCTTTCCTTCTTCTAAAAAGAGTAATGCAAATTTTTACTGTTATCTTCGTTCCTTTTAATATGACAAGACTGCATAAAGTGTCTAAAGTGTGATTAAACAGGAGTGCCACGAGCAGGATTTTTTGCCTTCTGGGGTAGAAGAAAAAAAGAAGAGATGTTAGTATTATTTCCTCTTTAAAAGGAGACAACTGAGAGATGGCATTTAGGGTTTTTTCAAAGCCATTATTCAGCAAGATGATCTAGCCAGCACTATTTATGAGTAGGATCATAAGATTTGCATTGCTTCATTTTTTAAATAAGACAGCTAGAGTTAATAAACATACAACATGGAAACTGTGAGGTTTACCCAAATATCCTAAAGTCCCAGGATGTGTCAGCCAGAAGTCCATGTGCTCCTCTGGCTAGACAGAGAGTGAATAAATCTGAGAGCTGTGTGGGTTTAGCACTGCAGCTCTGCACCTTGGGTTTGAGAGGGGATTTTTTAGAAGGGCTTTTCATCTTCTACAAATGCAAAGCCAAAGGGTCGTTACAGAAAAACAAAGCACCTCCTCTTCAGAACCATCGGCAGGTTTGTGTTTGTGCAGGTGTGGGTGTGCAGCAGAGTGCTGCGTGTTGTGCTGGGAGAGGTTTCCCACACACAGGCAGGCAAATTCTAAAGGTAAAGCTCGAGGAAATCAGTATTGTCCCGAAAAAGGAGGCAGGGGCAGCTCTGGTGAGAGGAAATTGTTGGTAGACTTTCAGTATCACACTCACGCAAGCGTCATGTTTCACATGTGGATTCTGGCCCATTGTAGAAGGGTTCTTTACAATTGCAGATTTTTGTTTTCCTCTCCTCCTTTCTTCCATCCGATGTTGCCACGGCTCAGTACACAAAGAAATCACTATGCCTGTGTGGGACAGGGAAGGGTTACAGAACCCACTCACCCTGCTCCAGGGAAGAACAGCGGTGTAGGCTCAGAAATCCCCAGGTTGTTTATTCTGGTGCTGACTGCAGGTATCTTCGTGCGGGGGTGTTGTGTGTGTGTGCACCCCGTGGTCTGCACCCCATCTCGATGTTTGGAAAGGGTGGCTAAAGACAGTCGGGTCTCCCCATGCATCCTCAGCCCTCCCCCACATCCCTTCCACCTCTGTGATGGCCATGGGGTTTGCCCTAAATAAACGCACCAGGTGGGTATTGCAGGATGTCTGGACGCTTGCAGAATTCATTCATTCCAGAGATGGGGAACTGAGATGTTTGTGATTGACTTTGATGCACATTGGCCACAAAAAGGATATAAAGTGCTGCTGGAGACTAGGCCAACAAGGCAAACTAGTGTCATGAAGTTGCAGGAAGTTTCTAGGTTGATTTTCCTCCCTCCCCATTCCCTTCTCTCCCCACCTCCACCAGGGATGCCCACAAGGTACCTCCAGCTCCAGTGCTTTTGGGCAGGTGTTAAAATACCCAAGGTCCACCCAAATACAGATATAAAATCCTAAAGTAGCTCCAGAGGTGCTTTGTTGCTTTATAATAGTGAATTCTTCAAGGCCAAAGACTGTAAATCTGCACATTTCCACCTGAACCTGCTCATACTGTAACCTTTTAGACATGGACTGCTGGCCAAATCTGGGACTAAGTGGAGCAGGTTGCACCTAGACTGCTCTCAGAAGTTTTGGAAGCAAGGGGGTCTCCCTTGTGACTCAGCAGAAGGACCTGATTATAATCCATTGTAATAGATGATAGAGTTACTTTGATATCACAATATTTACATACTGTATTAGGAAAAAATCTAATTATGCTCACACAGTCACTGTCACTGTGTCCGGCTTCTCGTGCCTGGCCCACGACCTTCTCTCAACTGCTCTGCTACAATGTGTGGTGCTTTTTCTAAGCTTGTTTTACACATTGAAAATATAACCTACATTGTGTCTGATCATCCTGTTTTGGCATCTGTTTAAGTTAGAAAACCTGTAAATGTCATTCAACCAAAAAAAAATTAATAGAGCAGAAAGTTATTTCAAGCAAAGATGTGGTTCTCCTAATTTGTTTTCAGAAGCGTTTGAGTTAAACAGGTCTTGGTTTTGGCAGAGGAAGGCTAAAAATCTAGCATTGACAAAGGACTCTTGGGGTTTTTTTCCTTAAATTGCTCTCTCTGGAAATCCCCTTACCTGGATAATGTCATGCCAAAAGCCACTAATTTCCTCAGTCATTTCCTCACCCATAGAAAACAAAACTTTTCCATAAGGAAACGCTGAACAAGGAAATAAAAAGCCTCCCTTCCCTAACATCATGAGAAGCAAAGTCTGCTCTTGGCAGAGGGTTTTAAACTATAGAGGAGGGGACCAAGATACAGAGCTTCAAAAACAGGTGTCAGACTTGCCTCTGACAAGTATTTCTTCCACAAAAGAGGTGAGATGGCCACTTAGCAGACTATGGATTGGAGCCAGCCCACAGCCCTGCACTTCTGACCCCAGGAAGTTAAGGATTCACACTCCCTCCAGTCCTGCCCTGATACTCACTGAGCTTCTCCAAACACCTTTCAGCAAAATATTTCATTGAGGAAGATCAGCTTTTTGCAAGAACTGCTCTTTTTTTTTTCCCCAAAAAACAAATTCTGTTTTTTCCGGTGGCTTTTTTTTTTTTTAATATTTAAAAAAAAAGGCATAACAGAGGTAGGGAGAAGTGTTTCAAGTCTGTCCTCTGCAGACCAATTTTAATGCTTTGAAAAGAGCTGTGGCACTGGGTACCTACCAAGGGTTTGGATCAGGAAATAAAAGTGGTGATTGCTTTGCTCTGCTCTGATCATTGTTGCAAGGTGGAGTCACTCACTGCCCCGTGTTTGGTTTCAGAGGCTGCACCTCAGCGTGGTTGGACCAGGCGGTGATCAGTGTTTAGTGAAGCAAACTTAAGGACAACCTCCGTGGAAGCCCACTAAATCAGCAGGCCATGGATAAAAAGAAGCCAGTATTTAAACAACCTTTTGAAGTAACCAAAAATAGCCCAAAGAAAGAGGGGTTTGTATTTTCTTTGGTAAAACCATTTCCAGAAGCCGCTGCAGTGCCTCTCCCACCAGAACCAGAAGAAGCTGCTGGAACATCAGAGGACACGTTTGAGAGAAGACCTAAATATGAACAGAAGGGCTTGGAGGAAGGGTTTTATGAAGAAGAGGACAAAGTAAGGCATAGATAAGTGGGGAGAGGGCACAGATCCTCCCCACTCTTACTCTGTTGTTTCATGTTGTGCCCCAAAATTAATTCCTTTGTCTCTTTGGGCAATCTGCACTTGTTAGGTCTAAGGAGAACTTCTGGGTTGAGGCCTAGCAGCTATTTGTGTAAGTAGGAAGAGAGGTACCTGCAATTAATCTGCAGGCATTAATAATGTGGGTCTAAAAAAAAGAGATATCTGCAGCCTATTTAATGTGTGACATGTGTCTGCTTTGATCCTAGCAACAAATGTTGAACAGAAATCATAAAAGCTCATGGGTTTTTTTTTCTTAAGGCTCTCAACAGAAATGCACAAGAAAGTTTAATAATAACCTGCTTGAATATTTTACACTGAGCACAGATGGGTTTTAAGTCTGTGACACAGTTATTGAAGTTGTTTGAAAATTTACTAAGTATTAAACGTTGTAGTGAAGAGAGTGGGCAGGGGTTACCAAAAAGGGTTTAAAAATGCCTGCCTCCAGTAGTGTGTGGTACCTTCCTCATCTTGAACCAAAAAATCTGCTCTGTTTGAGCACATCTGATCCATAGACATACTTCTGGAGGTATTTTTCTTGGATAGAAGTGATGGAGAGAAAATTCAGTTTTTCTTTTCAAAAAATCAGGTTTGAATGTGCCTGGCCCAATATGTCTGAAACATATTGGTGTTCCCAAAATTGCATCTCTAAATGCAGCAGTCAGACTGGAACACAGAGAGAGGAACAGGGAGAAGAGACCAAGCTGATCTTTATATACTTTAGCTGAGCAAATTTAACAGCAGATGGACCAGTTTTGTCAAAGACTGGAAATTATTTGTTTTGTTTTCACGTAAATGAAGAGCCTATGTTAATATCTGGACCTGAATCAAACCCAGAAAATTACAATAACCAGTCATTTAAAACAACCCACTCATATTCATGCCTTATGTGAGCCTAAAATGAGGCAAAGAAGGAAGAGCCATGATGATCTAAAATATTTCAGCCACCTGTGAAGAACATTAGAGCAGAATTCTTTTGGTTTGTGCACAAACTAAATCTTCAAACTCCTAAACAAAGATCTAACAAGCTATTTTTTACCAAATTCTGTGATTCCTAGGATCTTCATTTGCAAACACATGCTTCAGTACATCTGTGGATGAGTGGAAGAAAATGGCAGTTATTAAAAAAACTGTTATAAAAAAAACCACTTAGTAATGTGTTATTTAACTTCTCAGGATGGCTTCCAAAATTGGTATTTTTACTCAGCATGATCTGTGAGCCAACTCAACTGTTTCTTTCATATTTAGAGATACCTGTTTATTACATGGAGATGCAAAGATGCACAGTGATAGGAAGTAGAGCTTGATGCCAGTAAATAACTTTTACTAAAGAATGATGAATAGAAATATGTCTTTTTTTTTAAATTATGGAAAATTCATTGTGAGTTTAACTCTAGCAGGCTGCAGAGCACACCTTGTACAACCAATATGAGGAAAAGATCCGACCCTGCATTGATCTTGTTGATAGCCTGAGAGCTCTTGGAATAGAAAAGGACCTGTCCTTGCCTGCGATTGCGGTGATCGGAGACCAGAGCTCCGGGAAAAGTTCTGTCCTCGAAGCCCTGTCTGGTGTTGCTCTCCCCAGGGGAAATGGTAAGAATTCACTTTCTCAAGTTTTCACTTTGATGAGGTGGAAGGGATTTTTTGTTTTGTTTTGGTTTTTGTTTTGGTTTGGGTTTTTTTGTTTGGTTGGGGTTTTTTCTGTTTTTTTGTCTAGAATTGGGTAACTCCATGACTGAGAAATGGAGCTGCGAGTGAGTCACCACAGGGTAAATCCAGGTGGTCAAGAGACCAGGAGCAAGAAGTGTAGTGTAATTGCCCCAGCTGACTGTGTGCATTTCCCAGACAGCAGCAGTGCTGTAGATTTAATTAAATTAATTTCACACAGAAAACCAGTTTTTAAATTTGCTTTTGGGGTTGTTTTGGGGTTTTTAAACAATGTTTTTTTACAGATACTTTTATTATTATTATGTGTAAAAAGTGTAGAAAGATCTTTACTTAAAGCATTATTTAAGTCACAGATGATTGTTGGAAGGCTTCACATCTCAAGAAGATCCACTCTCCAGCTCCATGTGTGTGTATTTTTGCACACATAAATTCTGCAAGTTCCATGTGAGTTTACAATATAGTCTAGTCTTTCAGGCTGGAGTTATGGAAAGGTTTTCCATAGGATTTAGTTGCAGCACTGAAACAGATCATCCACAGAGGAGCAAAACTCCGTCTGTGGAGGTTTGCAGGGCCAGACATGTCTGGGAAGAGCCATGGTTGACGTCATCTAGCACTGGTGACAATCCTGCTCTGAGCAGGAAGTTGGACAAGTCCCCTCTGGCAGCATCTCTTGGAACATTTCCACGTTTTTGTGTGAAACATTAGGCAACCCTGTGTACACCACATACTTCAAGGCCGTGTTTCATGCACAACCTCTGCCTTTGGAACTGCTGCAGGTATTGTCACTCGGTGTCCCTTGGAACTTAAACTCAAGAGGTTGCCTGAAGGCCAGGGGTGGCAAGGGAGGATCTCCTACCAAAATGTAACCCTGCAGCTCCAGAACGCCTCTGAGGTGGACAGAGCAATAAGGCAAGGTGAGTGGATTCAGCTGGCTCTATCTCCTCTGAGTCCTCCTCTTAGACTGAGCAGCATCCACAGTGATTGTGGAGTAACACCAAAAGCTGGGTTCAGAGCAGAAGAAGCTGGGTCAGCAGAATTCAGTTCTCTCAAGGGAGTTGTACCAGTGCTTCAGTGGTAAAGATGATCCATGATGATGATCTCAGAATGGCCTGGATCAGAAGGGACCTTAAAGGTCTTCTAGTTCCAACACCTAGGGCAGGATGCCACCTACTAGATCCATGATCCTTTCATCCTGATCCATGATAAAGGCTCAGGCTGTGGCCTTACCTGGGTGGTGTCTTCCTGGTTCCCTGGTTTGGGGAGGTTGTCTGTCGCATTGAAACCATGGAACCTAAATGGTTCCTGTCATCAGTTCAAAAGCCCAGAGAGTGCCTGAGGTTGGAAATCTTATTATTTTGAAGAAAATTGCAAGAAGGCAGAGTGGAGGACAGAGAGCTTCTGCCAGGTACTGTGACCACGGGCTCAGTCACTGCCCTGCACATGTCTCAGGTTCACTGTTACAGCATTTCATGCTGGGTAAGAAATCAGTGTTCTTACCCACAGGGCAGTAAGCACTTGCCCTAAGTGTGAAAGGATTATCCTTACTTCCTTGTCTAGCACAGCTCTAGGAGCAAATTGTTATTCTTTCTATTTTTTTTTTAATTAGCTTTTCAATACATTATTTGGATATTCTCAAATCTGGCCAGGCAATTGGTATGAATTAAATAAGGTAATTAAAGAGCTGAAAATCTCTTATGAGAATGACTGTGGGGTTTCCTTGCTTCTCTGTGTTCACAGTTCGAGTATTATTGCCTTGTATTATCTGGGACAATTTGCTCTCAATCTCCCTATCAAAATGTGAAGAATATAGAACAACACCTATTTTTCTTTCACAGCATCCAAGGATTAATTAATGCTTACAAACTCTCTTGTTGCTGAGGAACCATTTCTACAACTGACCAGTATTTTATCTGATCCCTTTCATTGTGGTTTATTTACATGTAGTTTGCATACACAAGAGTCCATCAATATATGCTCTGTAAAATATTACAGCTCATATTCCAACAGGACTTCATGTCAGCTTGTTCTGCATGATAATTTCCTTAGATTTTTGCATAAATGGGTTTAAGTGTGTGGCTGGATCCGAAAGAAAAAGACAAGCCTGAAAGAACCTTAGGTGGTAGTTGGTACTTTTCAAAGTCTATCATGTTCAGCTTTGGTTTGCTGCATCATTTGAAGCTTGTATTCATTGCCTTGCTCTTTTCACAGCCCAGGATACTGTGGCCGGTCCTAGAGGTGCCATTAGCGGGCAGTTAATTTCCCTGGAAGTTCGGTCCCCTGATGTCCCAGATCTGACACTGATTGATCTTCCTGGAATTGCCCGGGTGGCCGTGGGGGACCAGCCAAAAGACATCGGGGACCAGGTAAAACTCAGCTTCATGTGCCGTTCTGTGCCCAGGGTCTCATCCCTTGAGGGCTCCCAGCAGACGTTTTGTGAAGTAAACAGAATAGGTGGAGGGGATCTCTGCTCTTCCTCTGGCTGCTTTTACAAGAAATGCTGGGGAATCCAAATAAAATGGTGGTTGGATAAAGCCTGATGTGAGGGTGATGTGCAGGATCTGGGTGTGTTGTTTCTTCTAAAACACCTTTAAATGGAAACTTGGAATAAAAGGAGCCCAAACTAAACTAGCTATACCAAATAGAAATGAGACAAGATTGAACTGTCTGGGCTTTACTTTCTGGGAGGAGAGTAATTTAATTCCACCGTTAGATAGCAATCTTTCTATTGTATTGAGAAGAAAGCAGCAGATGTGATAAAATCCAAACATTTCCATTATCCCCAGCTGTCTGCGTGCTCCAGAGATGGAGTCTACAGCATTGCAGCCTGTCAGAAACTGGGATGGGTGGGAAGTAGAACAGAGAGGCATCTTTGCTGAAATCCAGACAGAAAAAAAAGGATTTATTTACTGTGGAATAAGCATAATAGAGCTCTGTAAAGCTTCTGCAAAACACAAATTATGAGGAACTCTTTAGTTTGGCATTGAAACATAGAAAAACGCCAACTAGGTGTCGTGTGCAGCTTCAGTTTTGGCTTTTTCCTAGAAATATTCCACTGAAAAATAAGCCAAAGACATTTGTGCTCCTTTCAGAGATACAAATCTGAGATTTATCAACATAATCGAGCTTACTTTCCTTCCATGTGTGTACCTACATATCAGAACCTGATTTTCTTACATGTGATTAGATATCAAATACCATTAATATTTCCATGGTGAAAGATTGTATATGCACAAGAGGTTAAACTCCATGTAGCTGTCAAGACAGGCTTAACAACATTAGTCTGGACTATCTGCCAGATATTTGGATTAATCCTGACGTAATAAGAGAGGCTGTGTTCTTCTGCTGACCCTTTCCATGCCATCCTCTAGCATGTAACACTATCCTCAGCATATGTGACATTTAATGTCATCAGGCAGTGGCTCATATTGCTAGAAATGGTCACATCCTACAAGCAAGTGTCTGATTTCACTGAACCTCCTCACTGCTGTATTGAATTGCAGATCAAAATGCTACTTAAAAGAATTATTGGCTGCAAAGAGACAATCAATTTGGTAGTGGTGCCATGTAACGTGGATATTGCAACAACAGAAGCATTGAAAATGGCTCAAGAGGTGGACCCCACTGGAGAAAGGACAATAGGTGAGATAATTTTTAAGCTATGAGCTAAAAAGGAGGCCAAATCTTTCCCCATCCCCACCATGAGGTCTGATGCTCTGTGTTCTGCACTAGATCTGTGAAATTAGCTACTAGAAGAAGAGGGGGAAAAAAAGAAAGCAGCCTAAAGAAAATATTTGCAAGTCTTTCTAGTCACAGTTCTTGTGTAGCTCCAAGAATCCCTTAGTTTGGTGTCTCATTGGCACTCCTGTTATGAATAACTGGAAGCTGAAAATCTCAATTAATGGTAGCTGATTTGAAGTGAATGGTAAAAAAGCTTTGCTTTTTGCCTGTTAAAAAAAGGTTTGCAAAGCCAAAGGCATGGTGAGAGGCCAAGTGTAGAGTGAGTTTTACAGCCCAGGAGCTGAGAGCTTTCTGGGAGACAGAATAGCAAAAAAAATTGCTTTATAAAACATGGTACAGAGTGTTCCTGCTTGGTGGTTAACTCTCTCTTTTAATTTCACAGGAATTCTGACAAAACCCGACCTGGTGGACAGGGGGACTGAAGAGGCTATTGTTAAAATACTGCAAAACAGGGTAATCCCCCTCAAAAAAGGCTACATGATCGTGAAGTGCCGTGGGCAGCAGGACATCCACAACAAACTGACCTTGGCTGCTGCAATCCAACAGGAGAGACACTTCTTTGAGAATCACAAACATTTCAGGTGCTCCTCACGGAAAAATTCTCATCAAAAAGATGTTAAAGTCACCTCAAATCTTCCTGTTGATTTGCTGAGATTTAACTTAGGGGTTACAAACAGGGTTGTGTTTCAGTAACCCAGAAGATTTTTATGCACTGAATAAACTTTTAAAATGTTTTTTGTTGGGTTTTTTTTGTTTTATTTTTTGATGGAAACTACATGGGAGAAATGCTATGAACTTCAGAAGTTCTGGATAGTCCCAAAGAATTCGAGTTAAAGCATGTGAGCACTTCAAGCCAGGCACTGAAGTATTTCTCTTCACTGGAAATCATGGAGGAACAGCCTGAGAAAGAAAGGCTGTGCTGAGGGCACAGGCTGCCCAGGTGACTCAGCAGCAAATCAATCATAACAGAGAATGGCAGCTGACAAGGGTTTTGAATCAGTGAACTTCACACATAAAGAAATAATAGAACAGCACATTCATCTGCTGTTAGAATTTGCATTTTTCAGATTTTTCTCTGTTTCCCCTTGCTCAGTCAGTAGCTGTCAAGCAACTCCTGAATAAACGTGCTCAGAGAGTCCTGGGCTGTCACCACATCTGCACCAGCATGGCCCAGAGACCCTTTCTTTCCTCAAATTGTGAAACAGAATTAGTGAAAACAGAGGAGAGCATCAGTGCTGCCTCCTTGCCTTGCACAGCCTGGCTATCCAAACCCACCTTTTCCTTTTTTTTTCACAGGGCTATTATGGAAGAAGGAAAGGCTACTATCCCCCATCTGGCAGAGAAGCTCACAAATGAACTTGTGAAGCACATTATTGTAAGTAACAGAGGTCCCATACTGAGCTGTTTGTATCAGTTACTACCTAAAAACAAGTTCAACCCTTCAGCCTTGAACTGCAGCTGGATTTCATCTTTATACGCTTAAGGATCCTTCAGCTCAGTGATCTGAGAACAAACTGAACTGAGAGGCAGAGGTAAAAAGCCCCATGCTCTGTCCTCAGATTTGCCTTTTAACTGCAGATCAACAATAAGCAAATTATTTGATCTATTTGTGACTCATAATTCCTGCCTTTTCAATGACAGCCATGATATTTCTTTTTGTTTATGAGTGTTGATCACCTGGGTGACAAGTCACTGCTGTCAGCTGACTGAAACAGTGATTTCTGTTCAACTGAAAATGTCTTCAAAACACCCAGATGTTCTATTATGTTAATATACTAATGTAAGGATATTGGGAGTTTTTATTTGGTATAAATCTATCTGCACGTAATATATCTTATTTCATTAAGAGAAGATGCTAAAATATAGGGAACATCTACATTCAGTCTCAGAGGAGAAAAAAAATTACTTATGTAAATTTACAGAAAATAAGCAACTAAACAGCCACGTTCTATCAGATATTTATCAGGAACTGAGCAGTGACCACGTTCCTGTCACAACCTTTGAGGACACTGTTTTTGGCTCACTGTGAGTGAAATCTTGCCCTAGACTGCAGCTGTTCTGCCCAACTCTCAGTGAGGTCCAGCCTGATCCCTCAGGGAGATCCTGGCTCCTGCATTCCCTCAATAAAAGCCATATTTGTTCTTCCATGGTATCCCAATATCACACATGGGACACTGACATCAAGCTCTTGGATTTGTAAAAACAGCAAAGATCCCTTACAGGTGTGGGTCACTCTTAGAGGGATTTTGTTTTCCTTCCAAAACCAGACAGGTTCAACCTATCTCAATGTCCTTCACTGTCTCCTCCCCAGAAAACCATGCCAGCGCTGGAGAGCCAAATTCGTGACACCCTCCATAAAACATTACAGGATCTGCAAAGGTACAATAGAGGCACACCCCAAACAGAGTCTGAGAAGCTGTTTTTCCTCACAGACGTAAGTATCAGTGTTGGTCACAGAGCAGAGCGAGGAGGTAACTGTGGGAGAAAAAGAAACCTTTTGAAATTATCAAAACATCAGCATGGACCACCATGGGAAGTTTGTGGTATTCATCATTTTGGTGAGGGTGACACAGACAAACCACACCTGCAAAAATAATGGACCACAGGAGCTCGTGGCCCCTTCTATCAATTTGTTTTCCTGTGATTATGGGACAGAAAAACCTAACATCTTGGTTGATTGGGTCAAAATCAAGCATCTCAGCAAGGAAAAATTTAAACTCCTGCCTGCTCAGCACTTTGAAGGGTTCCCATTTTTTACAGCACTCATCAGGTCAAATGTATTCCTGCTATCAAAATGTGGTTTGCAAGTCTGTCTAAGTGCCTCATCTCAGGGAGTGACTCCCTGAGTAAGCCTTCAGTAGGCATTAGAGGTGTTTATGGAAGCTCAGCAGACTTCATACACGTCTGCCCTATTAGAATTTAGTAAATGGTTCTAAAAATCTGCAGGGGGAAAAACAAAAGAGTATCAAGTTTGTTCTCCTCTAGCTGTGACAGTTTGGGTGTAAAAAAAAAATGTAAAAAACCCAAACAAGCCAGGAGCTAAGAGCATAAAAGGTGTAAGAAAGGGATGTTTTTTATGAACTGTGTCCCTGCTGTAACATCAAACTGCAGATTTACTTAGCATTAGTAAATTAGTCTGAAGAAATGAAAGGTCACTCAATTGCCTGCCTGTTGTTGGATTCATTGCAGTTGATCAAACTCTTTAACCAAGACATCTCTCGGAGCACACGGGGAGAGGAGCAGCTCTTTGGAGATGAGGTCAGGCTGTTCACCAGGATCCGCAAGGAATTTGGCACGTGGGGTGTGATCCTCCTGGAGTGTGCTGCGAGGGGTAAGCACAGCACCCATCCTGGCAGCTGAGAGCCCAGCCCCTTGCTTTTAAACCCAGACACAGCATCTTCAGTTCATATTTTTCAAGAGAATTAAGAGCAAGAAGCCAGGAGAATCCATCTGTTGTGGTGTCTTGGGGACACAGACACGGGTTGTGTTAAATGCTGTCATTCCAGGTCAGTGCTTGTCTCTCTTCTCCCAGCACAGCAGTAAAATGAAGACACTGGCACAGAATTTGTTGGTGATTTTCTGAACCATCCTTCTAAATAACAGCAACACCAATTAACAATAATAAACAATAACAATCTAGATAATAATTTTTATTATTGTTTGTCGCTGTTGGACACGAGAAAAGATGGAAGACTCTAAAGTGTTCTAGAAGGCTATTCTCTCTTTTATGAAACAAAACACACTTTTTATAGATAGTTATGACCCAGCTGGACACGATTTGTCCTTTGATTAACACCCTATCCCCATCATTGGCTAATTAGAAACAACACCTCTTTGTAAACATCTTGTACACAAGTTGGGAAAACAGCAGGTGCACAAGATTGTTTAAATTCTTTCTCACAGTTTCACAGACTAATGTCCTGGGAAAACCCATTTCTCTGACAGGCCCTACTGCTGCTCCCAGCAGCAGCTAGCAAGCCAAATCAACCCCACAGTTGTTCTTAATATTTTTATTTTATTATTGCTATTAATATTTTAGAATCTGGGTAGGGTTTGTTCCAGTTTAGCTCTGGGCTAAGGTGATACCTCATACAAAAAAAAATTAGCAAATTTGTAGAATATCAACAAAAAATATTGACTGTGATATCTTAAATAAAAAATAACTAGTCAACAGTAGATTCCCTGGAAAAAGTGTTTCGTGAGCTTGGGAATTTGTTTTGTTCAGGGTTTGTTATAAACTTGGAAGTGACTGGTAATGGCCAGCTACTTCTGTGAGAGTAAAAATACCAAGAAGAACCAGAATTTTTGTGGCCCATCATAGTTTCTGTCAGTCAGATCCTTGATGCAATGTGTGAGATGGCTCATTCAAATGTTAGCTCTGTTCTGTGGTAAGAAAAATTCATCTCAGTAGTTTTTCCTCTCAAGAACAACTCAAAGAGGAGCAATAGACTTCCTTCCTAAACCTGAAATGTATACATTGAGTGCTTTAGCAGCAAAGCAATGTTATTTTTCCATTACAGCTAAAAAAAACGTGCCCAGTAAAGTGTGGAAATACGAAGACCAGTACCGTGGACGGGAGTTCCCAGGCTTCAGCAACTACAGGACTTTTGAGGACATTATAAAAGAGCAGATCAGAGAACTGGAGGAGCCAGCAGTTGAGATCCTGAACAACGTGATGAGTATGGCCCAGGCCATGGGAGGCTTTTGTGTGGGGGACACTGCAGGGCCTGACAGGTTCATTTTCCAGGAGAAGCTGATGCTCTCACTGATGCTCTCAGGATCCTTCAGCGTGTGGAAGTAAATCTAATTCAGCTTGGGGATTGCTCCTTCTCTAGAGCCTTCAATCTCTACACATGCTCTCCAGCACTTGTTAATACTTTTCCCAGTGGCTCTTGGAAGGCAGTTAGAAAATAAATAACACAGCAAGGAAACAGTACAGTAGAAGTACCTGGTGTTAAGTGGTCACACTCTTGGACCAGGAAATCTAAATTTCTACTTGTTTGTATGTGTCATAAAGGCAGAGTGCACCAGTACAGCAGCTCAGCTATCTCTGAATGAATACAGAGAAGGATTGTTGTCCCAAGTCTCATATTAACAATGGCTTAAAACTCTCACTTACTTACCTGACTTTATTTTGTCTCTCTGCTCTTCCCTTAGAACTAGTTGAAGAGAAATTTATGGAACTCGCTAAAAGGAATTTTGCTAATTTTCACAATCTAAACAGAGCTGCCAAGGTGAGGCACCACCTTCTTATTCTCAAAAGACAGAATGGCATTTGTAAATACATCCATGCTTATGGGACCTGTCTCACTGCATTACCCTTATGCAAGTGTGGAATTTCTTGCAGGAAAATAAGAAAGAGCTGGAAAATGCTAGCATGATTATAATGGCACTAAGGAAAGTGCATTTTGCACAATTTTGACAGGACCTAATATATACATTCTTTATTCATTCTGCTCACATTCTTGACATCTGCAACACAATGAAAAGAAAACCTGGTGTGGCTACCTTGAGGAGTTCATCATTAATTTCAGAATTAAACCCTGCAATGATTTGTAAGAGTGCTGAACTGCTTTTCCCTCTCTGAAAGCAAGCCAGGGTTTTAGCCAGTGCAGGGATCTCATCTTTGATGAAAGGGAGCAGGAGCAGACAAACCAAAAATCATCCAGCCATGAAAAAACTAGATGGCCTTTCACAGTTTGGGCATTAGCATGTTTTGGGGTGGAGCTCAGTGATATGGATGTCCTTGAAGGCCTTTTCTCAGAAAGAACTTTGAGGAAAAGATGAGAAGCAATGCTGGCAGCCAGGAAACAGAGTCCACTCACAGGGTACTGCTGAAAAAGGAAACTCAGAAGCAAATGTGAGTGAAATAGGTGGTTTGCTGTGGGTCTCATTTGAGTCTGGGGTGTTGAACAAAGGACCAATTATGTCCAGCTGTATCAGAACCCTATAAAAGGGGTTCATTTGTTTAATAAATGAATTAAATGAAGCCTTTTGACGATTTTGTGGAGTCAGTGTCAGGTTTCGTGTGTCCAACACCCCATCACCATGATTGGCTGATTGGAAACAACACCTCTATGTAAACAAGTTAGGGAAAAACACCAGGTGTCCAGATTGTTTAGAATTCCTTCTTTGGCCTTGTTTTGAGCAAAATTCTCTCTTCAGCAGGCCCCACTGCTGCACGAGAAAACCAGCAGCACCTTAGGAGACTCAAATGAGACCCACAGTTTGCTATTTCACTTGCATGGTCAAACCCTACTGAGCTCCCAGGCCAACCAGACAGCGAACAAATAAATCATTTCATCCAAACACAGAGCTGTTCAGGCAGCGTCTTTAGGTGTAACACAGTGAGAGCAATGAAGAGGGAAGAAGTTCTGGCAAACACGGGCCATGAGAAAAAAGATGGGGTGTTTCCTTAGGGATGCTAGGAAAGCATTTTAAGGCAATTTGAGCATGACTGATGGAACTTTGCCACTCCCACAGACTTTCAGGTGGAAGTGTCAAAAGGGCCAGAAAGCATCAGATGGCTGCAATAAAAGCACCATAGAGGGGGAGTTAGACAGGGTTGGTTTGCTGACAACAGATATTTTCCTTTGGGTTTCAAGCACCAGGTTTGGACTGATCCCACTCGTGTGTAAGGAGAGGACAAAACTGCCACATTTTCCTGCTCTTTCACAACAGAGAGACCACAACCCAAAGCTTTACTCCATGTTCCCACGTTCTGGGATTCAACAGTGCTGCACAAGGGCAGCTGAGCACTGTCCCCACCTTGCCATTCCCTGGGGACACTGTTAAGCACTGGCACCTTCCCAAAGGAAGCAAACGTCTCAGAATTTCTTGTTCCTTTCTTTTCTAGATGAAAATTGAAGACATTAGAGAGAAACAAGCAGCAGAGGCCAAAAGACATATCCGGGCACAGTTTAAAATGGAGAGAATTGTGTACTGCCAGGATGACCTTTACATTGGTGATTTAAATACTGTTAAGGCAGAAAACATGGATTTGTACCAGGGGAAAAGTCTGCAGTTTCCTGCTCCAAAGGAGCACTCTGTTGTGGTGGAGATGCTTTCTCACACCAGCGCCTATTTCTCAGTGAGTTCCCAGGCTGTGATGCAGATATTTGCTGCCCCCTGAATGCTACAGCAGAGACCCCTCAGCCAGAACTTGCTGGAGTCAATACAGCCTTGTATCCCTCACTAGCACTGTGCAGGGAACAGCCAGGGGCTATCTCAGTGTCTCATTCAGGTGCATGCTCAGCTTCTCTACAAACTACTTGGAGCTTCTGACCAGTGGTGAGAGTGTCAGGGCAAAGCTGGGCTGTATCAGCAGGCTGCAGGATTAGAAATAAAATATGGTGATTAGAAAAGCCTGAAGGTACCAGAGTGACAGCTGGCTCCTAAATCACCTGTTAGCTACCTCCTAGCCTGGCTCAGGTCAGCCTCAAGCTGCTCTGCACATTCCTGCAGCCAGCAGAAAGAGGTGTCAGTGGTTTGCAGTCAGGTCCTAGACTACTACAGCAGGAGGAGCAATAATAAAGTGTTACATTAAAATATATCAGCTGCCTGTAGAGATCAGAGTGCGTCTGCTGTATTGCAGATAGCACCCTGTAAGTGAAGTCTCTGGAGACAAATGGAGTGTTTTAACAAAGGATCATGTTAAAGAAAGACAGAAAAAAGAACACACAGTATCAAGATTTGCTTTGTTGTAAAACTCCCTCAGAAAGCAACACGTTCAACATTAATAATTCAGGAAGGTAGGCAGCAGCTCACTTTGAATTCCAAGAGCAGGCTTTGTGACAAGTTCCTGCAATTAAATGGTCAGGCTGCTCAGGCTGATGAAAACCATTGGCTTCCGTAGAACAAAAAACAAAGCCAGAAGTGCATCAGCACTTCCATCCCACCTTGCTACACACTCTGCTATGTGTCCATATCTGCAGTTAAATATTTTTGTAAATGCCCTGGGAGCCATTTTGAACAAACCCTCAAATGCCAGGGCACACATCTCCAGGGGACTGACTTAATCAAGGCCAAATACAATTTGAATGAGATGGAAGCTCTAAAGTGTCCATGGCTGCCTACACCCAATAGGACCTACCACTGCCATTTTCAAGTTGTACTACAAAAGAAAGATAGAACCCCTCAACTGCAGCCAGGCACTCAGACCTAAGTGCTCACCCAGCACCAGGAGGGCTGGAGGCAGCCACTTCCCAGAGCTGGGAGAGGTTGAGAACCTCATGTTGCCCAAAAGCACCAGGTGGGCCCCCAGAGCCTGGAAATGGCCATGGGGAAAGGGCCCCACAAGCTCTCCTGGGTCAATCTGTTTCAGTTTGCATCTGTAAATCAGCCAGGCAGTTGGTCAGGTCAGACAGGAGATTATCTCATGGGGGCATCAATAGATGTAATGTAGGCAGAGTCTGGTCTCACTACTGCTGAGGACATCTCCCCTTAAGGCTAAAGCTTCCTTCAAAGCTGTCTTAAACTTAAAAGGACAACCACATCAGAAGTACCATCTAAACACCACCATCTAATAGAGGAATTTACCAGCTTTGGGAAAAATCACTCTCTGATTTCCTGCATCAAAACATATTGTTAGCATTCAGTGAAGGTTGGACACCAGAAACGGTGTACAAGTTGTTTGTCAGGAATGTTCTCCTATAACTTGTCCCAGTGACAGCTGACAGAGCTGAGCAGAGAACAGCCTGCCTTGGCTTTAGTTTGCTGAGGGAAGAAAAACAACAGCTCACATCCCCATGACTCTTAATTTTTAGATTTCAGGCACAAAAGACTTTGGTTGCAAGCATTTTTTAGTTCATAGCAGTACTCCCTTCTTGAACAGTAAGTCAGTCCAGCATTTTAAAGCCTTGGAACCACGTATTTTACCAGATTACCTATAGACTCTTCATTTTTCAGTTCTTTTTACTAATTTAGTATTTTTCATTTCTTTTCCCTCATCATGCAGGGAGCAAGTAAACGCCTCTCCAATCAGATACCTCTGATCATCCTGTCCACTGTCCTTCATGACTTCGGAGAAAACCTCCAGACCTCAATGCTGCAACTTCTACAAGATAAAGAGAAGTTAAACCTTCTCCTTGACGAGGACTCTGAAGCTGCTAAAACCAGGAATTACCTCAGCCAAAGAGTTGATCGTCTCACCAAAGCCTGCCAGTACCTGAGAGACTTCAGCTTGTTGTAATTTGTTTTTCATAAGTTTCCTCCTCATCTTCCAGCACTAATGAAGAATTTCGTATAATCCTATAAAAATGTAATGTCAGCCCAGACCTTTAATACTAATTTCTAGTGTTCAGTTTTTCTTTATTTTCCATCATCAGTTACATACAAACAGCTGCCTTTGCATAAAGAGCTCCACTGGGGGAAGTTGTGTTTAAATAAACATTATCCCATTTTTAAACATTTTCTTTATGAACTCTGTCCAACCACTAGAATAATCATTAAAAAGCTAACACTCTGAGGATTATAAGTTTTGGGTTTTTTTTTTCTCTTTTTAATGATGGAAGCAGTATAATTCACAAACAGTGCAAATCAAATTATCTAGCTTTCCTCAATGAAGCTTAGTGCATGACACTCATGATCTCCCACTTCCCTTTGTGTTTTTGTCTTGCTGGGGTTGTTCTCTTTCCTGCTGTCACCTAAAAGACACCTCTGCAAAGTGTCACCACTAAGTGTCAGCCCAGGAGGGAGAGAGGGAGCACACAGCAGGCATGAAACTGCTCCAGCCTGGAAGGAAAAGAAAGTTTATTTATTTACTTTGTGTGGCTGGTGCAGCCAGAGGATGCCTTTGGCTCTGTGCAGCCTCCTTTCCCTGCTGTCTGATTTGCAGAAGGCCAAGAGGCTCATGCCTCTCAGATGTCTGCAGCATCACCTGAAAGTTCAGGACTGATGGGCAACTCACTAGAGGGCAGGATTTGGATGTCCAAAAGGAAAGAAACCTCCCAGGATGTTAAACATTACAAGGGTGTCTCAGCATGTGCTTTGCTGCCTTTATCCTTTCCCTCCCCAGGGCAAGGAGAACCTTCCCAAAAGCTCTTTCATTTCATGGCACCCGATGCAAAATGTATCACACATTGTGTTCATGGCATCTTTCACATGGAAGATTTGGTTTAAAAACCAAAAGCACCAAAAGTAATGTCTGCATCCAGCTAGAAAAAAATGTGCTTATACCAGTGTGTGATGTAGAAATTTCCAAGTTTCTTACAAGAGAAGCCTTCTCCTCAGGCTAGATAGGACAGGAAGTGTTTGTCCCTGTGGCATGGAACTGCAGCTGGTACAGCTTTTGGTACAGCACCCACCTAACATCCAGGTTCCTTACCCTCCTTGAACACTGCAGCCAGTTTCCCCTTTCTTCCAGTACATAACTTTGCTATTATTGATTTGCAGTGCTGCAGGTCAGAAGCCACAGAAAAAGTGTCCCATACCTGTTAACAACTTCATTTTTTAATTTCTGATCTGAAAGTACTTTAAACTGGTTGGTTATTTCACAGTATCCTCCCTCACCCCCCAAGGTGCACTTAATGCACAAGTGCTATTTGAAAACACCCATCTCACACCTAGAGAGGAGAGGCAAGGACACATAGCTCCAGGCAGCATGAGGTGGAGTGACAAAATAGGGTGCCACTCCCTCAAGCCACTGCCTGCAGGCTAAACTTCCTTATTTAATTCAATTAAGTCAGAGTGACTTCATCAGACCCAGCCACCAAAGACACTCAACATTCCTGGACATCCTGCTCTCTTTCCCGGGGTTTGTTGAAGGACCTGAAATATTGGAATTAAAATAATCCCTTGGCTCACCCTCTTGAGTTGTTTGTTTGTTGTTGGTTTTGGTTTTTTTAATCAGACTCTTAAAGCATTTCACATACCGAATCCAGCAACTGCTTCAAAACAAAAAATCCAAGTAAACAGAGATAAAGCACAACTAAGGAAAACTATTAAAAAAAACCCAAACACAAAAACACAACCAATTTATTTGGTGCAGTGTTTACATGCAAGATAATTGCATTTCAGTACCAAAAGAGGAAACAAGACTAGTGGAGTCATTTCATTCAATAAAGATTTTATCCTTCTTAACAAAGTCACTTGATATGGCTTTTTGATCCTCTACCACGATTATAAATTATTTTCAAAATCCTCGTTCAGGTGGCACTCGGATACGAATTACATTTTGCTAAAAACATACAGGCAGATACATAAAGGAGAGCACTAAGGAATCAGAAGCCAAATTTAACAAATGAGGTAGTTCATCTCGTCCTGCAGAAACGCAGCGTTGTGTTTCCTTGTACAGACCATCCAGTCTGTGTGTGTGTGTGTCTGCAGCCCCAGGTGCAGCACAGCCTGGCTGGAAAAGTTTGCCCTTTGCCTTTCACAGCAGGGAGAGGTCAAAAGTCACCTTCAGTGTGCTCAGCCAGGGACCTCAGCACTGAGACTCTTCCTGCTGCAGCTCTGGGGCATCCCTGTCCATAACATCCCTATCCAGAAAATCCCTGTCCAGGGCATCCCTGTCCAAATCCCACATCGACACAGCTCCCACTTTGGGTTCAGAGCAGCTTAAGGCAGAAGAGCACTTTTTTTTTTGTAAGGTCTGAGGCAGCCAGACTGCAGCAGTCTGACTTTGATTGACGGCTGTGTTGAGATCCTGAGGATTTTTACCTACCTGAATATACAGTATATTATTTTTGTTTTCTGTGCCTGTACTGTAGTACATGAAAAAATTCCTTCATATATATCCCTCGCCCTCTACTCTCCTGAGACCCCACCTGGAATGCTGCATCCAGCTCTGGGATCTCCAACATGGACCTGTTGGAGCGAGTCCAGAGGAGGCCATAAAGGTGTTCCAAGGGCTGGAGCACCTCTGCTATGGAGACAGGCTGAGAGAGCGGGGGTTCTTCACCCTGGAGAAGGCTCTGGGGAGACCTCAGCACCTTTTCCAGTCCCCAATGAGCCTACAAAAGAGCTGGAGAGGGACTTTGGACAAGGACATAGAGTGAGGGGACAAGGGGTAGTGACATCAGACTGAAAGAAGGCACATTTACATTAGATTTTAGGAAGAAATTCTTCCCTGTGAGGGTGGTGAGGCACTGGAACAGGTTGCCCAGGGAAGCTGAGGATGGTCCAGCCCTGGAAGTGTTTAATGCCAGGTTGGATGGGACTCTGAGCAACCTGGGATAGTGGAAGGTGTCTCTGCCCATGGCAGCGGGGTTGGAACTGGATGATCCTTAAGGTCCCTTCCAACCCAAACCATTTTGTAATTCTATACTAAAAAAACATTCATTTCTTTTTAAATTGCCAACCAGCAGCTCGGAGGTTCAACATTCACATTACTTAACATTTAATTTAAAAACTACTAAACCAACTGTCTCAGCATCCTGCTACGAAAATCTGAAATTAAGTTTTGATTTAAATTGTCATTATAAGCCTGATCATCAAGCGAAAAGAGAGGCATTTCAGCAAGCAGTTGACAGAATGTCTGCCAGGCACCACAAGGAGAAGAAAGGTGCTCATTGTGATAATCCTTCACTGATTAAGATCCATCACTGTAGCCAGCACAGAACCAAGTGTGCAATCCTTCATGTTGCTTTTAAAAAGAAAAATCAAAGAAGAAAAATAAAATCAACCGCAAAGTGAATAAATATCCCAGCCCCCCATGGCTTCATTTATTCTTGTCCTCGGGAACATCCATTAGCAAGGAGACTGTTGTCATCTGTTTGCCTGTTCAAAAGACAAAACAAAACAGAACACAAAGGTTCAGGTTCTGTCTTAACAATCACTTGCATGCTTCCCAACAAAACAGCTTAGTTATCATGCAAGTCACATTTATTTATTAACTTCTTTTAAGTAAAACCACGTTTCAGGACATGGGGCCTTAAAATTTACGAGAAAATTCCAAATATTCACAGAATTCACAGAATGAGTAGGCTGGAAGAGACCTTCAAGATCATGGAGTCCAACCCATGCCCCAGAACCATGGCACTAAAACTAAAACTAAACCATGGCACCAAGTGTCACATCCAGTCTTGTTTTAAACACATCCAGGGAGGGTGACTCCACCACCTCCCCGGGCAGACCATGCCAGTACTTTATCACTCTTTTTTACCTGCATGTTTTTATAAATCCAGTCTGTAAACACAGTCATATTCCCGTACACTCCAGGTTTGTTGGGAGTGGCACAGCCGGTGCCCCAGCTGGTGTCTCCAACCAGCCACCACACAGAGTGGTGGTGAGTCACCAGAGGACCTCCACTGTCACCCTGCACGGGACACAAACTTGTCAGTGACACGGCCACCAGGAGAAACACGACCCATTTCACTCCAGGAACACAGCTTTACTTTCAATATAAACCTACCTGCCATTTAGGGAGACACTAAAACAAGATATGATGGCAATTTTTGGTGTTAAATGATGTCTGCTTCCAATAGGGATGAAAACAATTTGCCCAGAGCCCTCTAGGTAAGATTGGCATTACTGACTTTCTTGTTCACAAGCACAAGGCTGTGATTAATAATACAATAATGATAATAATGCTGTGGTCATGAGGAGCATTTGATCACTTTCAAGTACCAGGTAACAAACCATCCTTGAAGCATTAAAAAGGAGCCTCACCCTCCTTGGGAATTTAGTGAGAACTCAGCACTGGCAGCCATTCAGATGACGAAACAAAAGCTCTCCTCTTTAAAGGGATGCACCACCAAAGGATCCAGAAGCCCAAGCAGATATAATGCAAATTTTTTTTTATTTTGGGGGGCACAGGATTTATTTTTAATAGAGAAACAGATAGATAATAGACAGATAGACAGAAAAAAAGCCTACTCGCAAGGCCACAAAACTAATCAGATCGTTATTAGCTATTAATTAGGAATAATTACCTGACAGGAATCAATTCCCCCTGCTAGGTCTCCAGCACAGATCATTGTAGGCAGAATCATGCCATTGTAGATATACACAGCATTACACCTGGAACGTTCTATTAAGGGCACCGCAACGAAATTCAAGTTATTTGATGTTTTACCTGGAATTGAAATATGCACAAGAATGCAAAGACAAAATCAGAATAAGCATCACACTACTTTGCTATTACAAAAAATCCCAGCAGCCAAGATGAAATAAACTTCCTAGATGCAGCAGGATGGAAATTTAAGATGTAAGAAGTCTACAAGAGGTTAAGAGGACCTCTCCCAGTACCTTTCTTATGCAAAAAAAAAAAACAACCCTTTCCTCCCTTTCCTTTTGCCAGTCTTTCAAATTTACTTGCTATTATAATATACTTGCTATAATAGCAAATCTACTTGGCTGTTTCAGCCTGAGGTGGTGGAAAGGAGCAGCTCCTGCCCTTTCCCACATCCACAGGACACACCTGGCACACAGCAACCCTGGCTGCAGGAGAGGTGGCCCTGCCAGCAGGGACGCAGAATTATCCCCTGGATGGGAATTTCTGGCCCCCAGTACTGATTGGAGGATCCTTTACAGTCTGCTGAATACAACACATCACAGCTTGCTTTGAGACAGGATGCCCTGGGTTAATACTGGGGGCTGTAAAATGGGTGAAAAAATGGTGTATGAACAGATCTAATTCAAACTGCCCCATCAGCCCATGCAGCAATATTCACAGGATGAAGAGGACTAGTTGTGTAAAAGATCAAAATATTCCAGAAGCACTTTTTACCTCCTTGGTACTCTGCTCCCCACCCTGATATCCAGCACTGCTGGTTAGGCTGGAACATCATTCCTGGATTGGGCAGACAAACTGGCCTCACAGTTTCTGCAAAACAAACAGAATAACAGACGTTCAGACAGAACTCCAAATAAATGTAAAGGGCCACCACTTACCCACCATGCATTCCCTCTGTACTTCACATTCCTTGCAGGCAGACAATGCAGGAAGCAGCAGAAAGTTTGCCAGCTGCCCTTTCCCTGAGGGGTACCTGACCTTCACCTCAAATCTACCTCATCTTCACCTCAAAGTGAGGAACAAGCAGTTAATGGTTCTACCTTAATTCACCAGGTTAAACAGAACAATTAACACCAGCTCTTCTGAGCAGTAGAAGGCGAAGAAAAAATTCTGAAAACTACAGCTCTGCATTCGCTTTGCAAAACTCTGCTGAAATTAATCACAAGACAAGCAGGATTCAGCATGGATATATACAAGAAGTGTGCAGCACAAAACCCTGGAAAACAGACAATCTCCTGCTATCAGCAGCAGAGAATCCCTTTCAGATTACTCCTGGCGGCTTTAAACTGATGCACTGGAACACAAAGGGCCTGTACACAAAAAGCACTTCAAGTTTAAATAATGGCTTGTTCTCTATTTTGTACCGATTGCTTACTAACAACCTACATCTGCTTTTATGAAAGGAACTTCTTGTAATGTTGAGTTCTGAAGGGTTTTTAGACCATCATTTGACCTGACTTGAGTTTAGGGATTTAATCAGCTGCTCCACCACTGCACCTGTAGCTCTCTGCACACAGAGCAGTGGCTAAACTGAAGCACCATAGAGCATTCTGAGGTAGAATTATATTATTGAGATGAGCCCAAACCCCCTATCCATGTAACAGATTTAAATAAATCCTGCTTAGGAAATCAGAGGCTGTGCCCTCTGTCTCTATACCCTGTCTCCAGGGTCATCTTGTGTTCTTCCAATAAGTATCTACAAGGATTGCTTGATGAAATTCAGAAGTTTTAAAAGGCGTGCTCACTGCCACTGGATTTTAACTTTAAGAAGAGCAGAATACCTACCAGTAAAACTCAGCGGTGTCTCCAGCTTCATAAGGGCAACATCATTGTCTTTGGAGTCTGTGTCATAATCTGGATGGGAAATTATCTGTTGCACTCTGTATCCACTTCTAAAGAGCATCTCATCCTGATTCAGAATCCCAGCATAAACCCTCCAGTTGTGTGGGTCAGAAAGTCGCCTACAGAACAAAGAAAAGGTCTGAAGGTTTTCTTCTGTGGTGGCAAAACAGGGATTAGGACCTTCAAAAAACTGTCTTCAGGAGCTGTAGTCAAATGTTTGTGTGACCAAAAATGCACATGGATTTGACTACCATTTCTGAAGAATAAGACAAACAAATTGCCAGACGTATAACTTGAGGAAAGCTTGGCTCTAGTTTCAAAAATATATCAAAAAAATCTTTGCAGTGGGTTAAGTATCACTGTCCATCCCCTTAATCACTCAGCACAACAAATTAAGTCTGAGACTGCAACACTGAAGCCTTTTGATTTCCACGACTGAGGGATCAGGCAGGTATTTCTGACAGTCTCACATGTCAGTGGTATCAGTAGGAGGCAGAATTAGTAAAAACATGATCTAGTGAAAGAATTTCACTATCTTGAAAATGCCAGGGTTTTTTTAGGCTGGTTTGGTGTCTTGGTAGGTTTTTTTAATGCTAAGCATGCTTGCTGGATGTTATTTAAGTAGCCTCTTGTGCTCCAGCACAGTTTACAAAAGCTTAACAGAAAACTTACCACAAGTGTTAAAACTCTCCACGACAAGCACCAAGGCAGCAGTGCCTGTAAGTCACCCCACCTCCAAAAAAACCCCAGATCAGGCTGAAAACCAGGTTTGTGCCAGCTGCAGCTTGGTTGCCATTCCCAAAGTCTTTGAGCACTCCAGAGCTCCAATCCACACAACAAAGGAGGGATAAGATCTCCAGGTAGAAATCAACACTTACATTCCTTTCTCAAGGTGAAGGACAAATATTCTTGCTTGCCTCAGCCTCACACTGTGATCCAGCCAACCAACCATTAAAAATGTTTCTGCTCTGTGGGTTTTCCCTCCAACAGAAGCAGCCACCTTTTAAACAAATTCTGCCCTTTTTGAGGGTACCACAGAACCCTCAACTCTCTTTTATAGGTTAAAAATGTACGAAACACCAGCTATTTTTCTTGTTGATGGCTACACAGGGTGCTCCTTGGATAGATATAAATCTGTATTCAGTACTGACTTAGACTTTACTACCCTGTGGCAAGAAGATATGAAGAAATAAATGGCACAGGCATCTTTAAATTGATTGTATCTACAGCAGTGTGACATTTGAGAATTTGGGGGGAAGGGGAGTTTCCTTTGGGTTTTCTCACAGTGTAATTCAACATCTTCATGAAAACATTGCACTGGCTGGCATTAGACTTGGTGCCTTGAGTTTACATCTCAGACTGGGTGGGGATCTGTGCTCGACATCACCCACTTCATTTTGTATGTGAGACAAAATATAAAATAAGGCTTCCTGTGGAAAGCAGACAGATGAGCTGCAGCCAGCCTCCTCCAGAACCAACCTTCCCTCAGCACTTCAGATTTACCACGCTGAATCGTGAAAACTGAATCGCCCTGAGATTTCAGAGATAATTACAAATTAGCCTGAAGGTGAAAACTTCACTCTCACTAATAAAAAAGAACAAGAGCAAGTGACACGTGCTGAAGAAGCTCCACCATACAACCAACTGCCAGCACAAGACACACATTACGCTCTTTTTACAGATGGTTCCTGTCGCATTGTAGGGATGAAACAAAAGTGGGAAGCAGCTGTATGGAGCCCCACAGGACAGGTTGTACAAACTATCAAAGGAGAAGGTGGATCGAGTCAACTTGCTGGACTCAAAGCTGTTTAATTGGCCCTAAACATCGCTAAAACAGAGAAGTGGCCAAAACTTTACCTCTATACTGATTCATAGATAGTAGCCAATGATCTGTGGGGATAGCTGAAGAAGTGGAAAAAAGCCAACTGGCAGCATAGAGGAAAACCGATTTAGGCTGCTGAAGAGTGGAAGGACATTGCTGTTAGGGTAGGGAGACTACCTGTAAAAGTCCGCCATGTAGGTGCCCATGCCCCCAAGAGCAGAGCTAATAAAGAACACCAAAACAACGAGCAGGGAGATCAGGCTTACAAAAACAGAAGCGTCAAAGACAAAACACCGTACGGAGCACCCGCACGCCGGGCGGCGGGGAGGAATTCCGCTTCAAAGGAGAAAGGTGGGAGAACTGAACAAACTGGTGCGTTCCAGCTCAAAGGAAGACAAAGAGGCACGGGGAGAGGGACTCACCCCTCCACGCAGTGCGCTGCCGTCACGATCCAGCGGCGGGTGATGATGGAGCCGCCGCAGACGTGGGTGCCCTGCACGTGCAGGCTGACCTGCCAGGGCCACTGCCCCGGCACGGCCCCGCTGCCACCCACGATCCTGTTCATGATGCTCACGCTCTTGCTGGACACGCCACACTCTGCAAGGCCAGGCACACACAGGTTAATCAAGGAGCGAGCTGGCAGATGGGTTCTGCCCCTCAGGGTTGCCCGGTGCAGGGCTGCGCACACCGTGTCTGACCTGCTGGACACGGCACAGCTCCAACTCCTGCCCTGGCACCAAATCCTAAAGTTAGGGACTATTCTTATCTTGGGAGCTGGGTTCTGAGCAACGCAGAACTCAACACCAATGTGGTGATATCCTACGTTCTGTTTAATTCTCTCAAAATGGCTGGTTAAATACAGTTTCAGATAGTTTACAGTTACAGGTGATTTCTCATTGGTATACAATATGTAAACAAAGTCAGTTTAAGGTAGCTACCACTAAGTCACTATAACTATCTCACCTAAAACATAAACACACCTTAAGTCTAATTTCTTACTGCGCCACAGGCTTATCTACTCTACACAGGCCCAAAATTGGGGCCCAGGTTTGGGTAGCTCAGATCTCGTTCCAAAAAACCTCATGTCCATTTACTCTCAGAAATTCTGTTACAAAATCCCAACTCTGCCATTGCCCAGACCCCCTTTAAATTGCAAACCCCACCTGGCAGCTGCTGCCCTTGGTTCCCCATACACTCTTTACACCCTTAGGAATCTCTGGAGATTCAGACACCTCCGTGCTGTGCCACAAAGCAGCCAACAGCCATGAGACTCCTCAGGACAGGAATCACCATCAAGAAGGCACTGCCCACCCAGTTGCTGAATCTTGGAGAGCAAATGTGCCACAGACACCCCAACACAGCTGCTGCGGGATGGATATGGAGCTTCACCACAAGTCATTTAAAGGAACCCATGGCAGCAAAGACAAAAAGCAACTGGGGATGCACTGTCTTCCTTGTCTCCTCTCCCACTCTGCTCCTAAAACTGCATTGTTTGGGAACCACAGTTAAATCATTTGGCCATGCAAAAAAAGGCAATTAATGCCACAGGCCCAAAAGGACTTGCCAGCCAGAGCATTTCAAAGCATGAAGAAGCAGAAGTTTGAAAAAGCCAATGAGTTACCTATGCAGCGCAGAGAAACCACGTTTCCTGAGGCACAGGAACCACTGCAGGAGAAATAAAAAAAAACAAACAGGATCTTAGGCACTCAAGGAAGGAAATGGTGAGCGAAGTCCACCCTGCAGCTGCTTTCTACCCTTTCCAGCTACATGCCCTGCCTTCAGCCTCATCTTCCTGCAGAGGGTTCCCTCCTTTCTTCACCTTCTCCAGCCACCCTACCAGCAGCCTCCACCATGCCTTGCAGTCACCAAAACTGTCCTGTGGGAGACTGCAGACATGAGCACAAAAGGTTTGTAAGCCTTCTGAGAAGCAAGATAAAGAATAGCTGGAGAGAAAGTCCAGCTGATTTAGGAAGTCGTTGCAGAAGAACTCAACAAGGGAGCTGCAGGAAGTTTGCAGGCACAGCAGTGTACAGGTTTTGAAACTCGACACTTCAGAGCTGTTTAATTATAATAAAAACGATGCTTTCCACAGTCAAGATCAATTTTTGCATGCTGTGTGCTCATGCGACTGGAAAAAAGGCTGTGCCAGCTGCTGTGAATGTGTTGCAGCTTGTAGCTGTTGTTACCATACAGAAACTCCTGCTGATGGTCAGACAGACAGAAAAATACCTTTGACATAGCAACCTTCTAGACAGCACAGAGTGGCATTTTTTCGTTTAGAAGAGGACAGGGAGGATGGAAAAATGACAGCTGTGTTTTTAAAAAGAGAGAAGAACAGTTGCTGCAATCAGAGTAAAATCAAAGTCTCTCTCCCTCCAACAATGCCCCACTGAAAGATGTGCTTGCATTATGCTGCAGGCAGAAGCTACACCTCTTACAGCATCTGGAGAGACCCTGGATGACAGGAGAGAGGATTTTATTAGATTTTCCTAGACAAAGATACCTGCTGTACAGCTTTTTGTACAAGTCTATGTTCCCAGCACTTGTGTTCAGCTTCATGTAGCTCTTAAAGCTGACTTCAGGTGCTACCCCACGACTGTAGAAATACGTGTCTCTGCAAAACAGAAAGTCCACTGTGAAACCCAGTAGTGGTGTCAGTTTTCAAGCAAGTGATAACAATGAGCTGTGCCAAGCTAGAGCCTCTGACATGACAGCACTACAAATATTTATTTTTGTTTGTACGTGAACGCCGAGCCCTGGTGGTGCAGCCCAGCCAGAGTCTCAGCTTCTTTAAACATTTGTCAAGTTCCACTTCCCACCAGTCACTAGGTTAAAATAATACTTTTTTCTGGTATGCATGCACCTCGTGTAACAGGGCAAGATGAAGAGCTGCCTTTGCCAGCACATTTTCACAGCAGAGCCTCAGACACGTTAAAAATGGCAAGAGGGAGATTTTAACCTTTCTGTGTCTGAGCAAAGGCTGACAGAGGTTGGACTTACACGCTGTAGCCCATGTCCTTGCATGCAATCTTCCCATAATCATCATTCCAGTCATCGTGGCAAACAGGATACCAGGATTTGCTGATGGGTGAATAGACTTCCAGGATAAAACTTGGTCCAAAAAGTCTAACTGCCAAAAAAGGAAGAAAGGGAAAAAGAAAGAAAAAAAAAAGGAAACTAAGAACACCATGTGCTGTTATTACTTCTTCCTCTACTTGGAAGTAGCTACCCATAATATCCATCTCATGTATGAACTGATGTTAAATTAATGCTCCCTTCTACTCAAATTCTGAATATTCTAAATATCCAGTAGACAGAAATATGGCAATGACTTCTTTTCATGTAAGGCAATTTAGAAGAACTACCAGTTTTAAAATGCAAATGTACAAGACGGGGTTCATCCTTTCATTTCAGCTTGTATGTTCAAAATTCTCTTTTATATTCTACCACTGAGAAAGACTGCAATAATGAGAATTTTCTGATCTTTTCTCTATACAACTATATATTCCTAATATATCACTTACTGTGTATAAATAAAATATGATCTATTGAAAAATATATTATGTCTTAATACACCGAATTTCTTCAGAGAAGCGCTTTGTAGAGCAAGAATGTAACCAGGAGCAATTAGCTCTGACATTCCACATCCTGCTATGTATTTGCTTGCACAAGAATTTAATAAAAAATAGTTCAAGCAAAAGAACGGATTGAAACAGGCTTCTCCAAGAACCCATTATTCAACCAAATGGAGTGGAACAGCTGCCAGCAAATGCTAACCCTGCATGAGAATGTGCTGAATATAAGTTTGCAGAGGGAATTTAAAGCACAACTGGAGTTTTCCAGTGTGGCACTGGCATGACATAAGATGCCAAACCTCTGGAACGGACAAATCAGTGTTTCCACCTTCTACCTTCAGCTCTGCACTAAAGCTTCCCTTGGCATCTCTTCAGTTCAAAGCAATGATTAGGCCAGGCTTTCTTACACAAATGAGTTATATAGTAGTTGAAGAACTATGGGGAGAATGAGGAATGCAAAACACATGGAAAAAGACAAGCCTGACTGAAGACCACCAGGTTTATGTTATCACCTGAAGCTCCCTGAGCAGTCACCACTGAGTGTTCCATCCAGAGACAACGCTGGATTCAGCTCTGCACAAACCCCACCCAAATTAAAAGGTGATATTTAAAATCTGACTCAAAGTCAAGGCAGCTCAAACCCCTGAGGCAAGCTTTTTATTTCAGCTTTTCAATCGGGCTGGAAACGAACTAACATCTATATGTAACACACATCCTAAAGCATTTTGAAGATAGACCTTAGGCTAAAACAGCCTTGCTGCCTTGTCCAGAGCTTGCCTAAGTTGCAATCTGCTCCCAGGCTCCTGCACTGATGCAGGTTTTTGCCTCCAGCCCCTGGCTGCTGTCACTCACCACAGCGGGTCTCGTCCTCCCCGTTGGGACAGTCGCTCACTCCGTCACACCACTGGGAGGGGGACACGCACACCCCTGAGGATCCACACTCGATCAGGGAGCTGAGACAGTGACTCTCTACTGCAGGGAGAGAGAAACACGGCCACGAGGCTGCACACCAGCCCAGCTCTCAAAGAGTTTCCCACTTTGATCGAGCAAAACATTGGAAGCGGCTCTTAAACCCAGAGGAGGGAGGGAACCCCCTCAAACCACGCCTGCCGCAGCAGAAGATGGATTGCTCTGTCCTTTGCATCAATTCTCTGATGCAGCTGATTGGATTTTGGCCACTGGCCTCCCCTGAATAATCAGTCAGGCACCATTAAGTTGTCAGAAAGAAGTCAGCTTCACACGGGCACGGCGTTAACACGTAGAAAAGGACGAAGAGAGCGAGTGCCTCAATTATGTACTTTTGCTCTCATTTAAAACAAGATTACACTCATCCTGCTTAAATCGAAATGAGTCAAAAAAACCCACCCCTAAGAACACAAAGTGTCATCCTAATGGTTCTAAATGAACTCCCTTAAAATCATAGAATGGTTTGGAAGGGGTCTTTAAACATCATTTTAGTCCAACCCCAATGCAATGGGCAGGGACAGCTTCCCCTAGATCTCTCTTTCTCTTTTCCTGAGCAGAACAGAAAGGACAGGCTCCTAAAAACAGCAAGTTTTTAGTTTCCTGCTTTTTTAACAAAGCAGCTTTCATTGAAACATAAATTAAGACAGCACAAGGCAAACTTCACCTGAGCTGAACAGAACTGGTCCAGCCCTGATTCAGAGCTCAGTCACCCCAGCCAGGGATGATTTCCAAGACAAACATCCATGGTGCAACTTCGAGTGCTGAGACAGCCTAGGCTCATGCAACATTTACACAAAAGCCCCACAGAAATGGATGTAAATGACTTCTGCTCCAAGAGAGATCCCAATTTAGCAAAACAAAACACATCTTGACCATTTACACTCTTGCAGTTAAGGTTTATACACTTGCTGCAATCCTCTCCCTTCACCTAAGTGAAGATCAAATCTGGAAAGTAACAGCAGCATTAAAAAGAAAGAACAAAACCAAACAAACAAAACAAAAAACCCACCAAAACAAAAACCTCAACCCACAAACAAAAGTGAGCCATTAAGAAGCAACATTAGTTCACCTCTTAGGAGAAAAGGAACAAAGACTTTTCTGTCCTTAATTCAGCATAAAGCATAAAATGAGAATGGATATGTCTATCTTGAAAAGCTTAATACATCTTTTCTTTCAAAAAAACAAAAAGAGAAGAAAAAAAAACCAACTTACCAAAATACCAGATGAAGAAAGCAGCAATTGCACAACAAACGACTATTAATATAGATAATATTATTATGATGGTTTTCCTTAGACCTGAAATGAAAGCAGGGAGGAAAAGAGAAATTAGGTGCACAAGCGAAGTAATTTCCCCCCACCAGCACTATTTGTCTGACATTAAAATCAGTCAGTTTTAGCCAGACTTTTCTCCATTCCACCATCCTTCCTCCCAAAGCACCCAGCTGCACCAGCACCCCAGCCAGCTGTCACTTCATCCACAAGGAAGCACGACTTGGAAGGGAAGGTTCCTTTCCTTCGTTATCTTACTCCGACAGATCCCAGCTCCAAAACCGGGAGAAATCCCCCCAAAACTTACTGGCTGCACACGATCTCCTGGGCGGGGGTGCCACTGGCCTGGTGGACTGGTGGGTGGCAACCCTTGGGACGTAGCTTGGCACGGAGGGAGCGGTGGCGGAGAAGAGCTGCGGGTAAGGACTAGCACCTGCTGCCTGCCTGGCAGCGTAGAGGGGCTCTGGCTGGAAGCCCCTGTTCTCGTAGTATGGCGGTGGGGGACCCTGGGGGGTGACGTGGGGAGGAAGGAAATGGGACAGAGTGAGGAACAAGGCTGCCAGCAGGGCAAAATTCCCTAAAAAAGAGCCCTACTCTGTAAAACGCGCCCCGCACGCGGAATGCTTACGAGCGGCTCCAGCTTACACAGACTGAGAGCATGCCTAAAACCTCACGTTCTGAATAACAAAAATAACACACAGAGAGACTGGAAAACCTCTGACAAGTTTTTGTCAGATCAGCTTCCTGATCCATAGCAACCCCAGCCTGAGAAGGATTCTTGAGCCCAGCCCTCCCAAGCTGTTTGCACAAACGCTTGCCCTGGGACGCCTGACAGGGTAGAAATAAACAGCGAGGACAGCTGTGGGCAGCACCATCACAGAAGGAAATGCTGACAAGTAGCAGCCTTTGTCCAGGTCCAGGATAAATGCTTACTGCCCCATTTTGGGCTGGGACAACACCAGGTACACCTAAGCTATTTCTGACACAGACCAGCCTGACACGGGTCGTGGAATATTTATCCTGGAAGAGCTTTAAGAACTAGTTAAAAGCCATTCTAACCTATTTCACCAAAACAAGCCTGAATAAATCAAAAGCATGTGCTCAAAAGCATAAATCTCCCCTAAAAGTATCTGAGCACTTGAAGTGTTGGTTCTTTTGAGCCTCTTACACCTGCCTCACAGCATCTTTTCCCCTTTTTGCCAAGAAGGAAACACAACAAAGAGTCCATGTTTTATAAGACTTGTTAATCAGGACATCACTCAATGGGCTGTTAGGTGCAAAGAAATAAAACCGTATTAAAAAAAAAATTAGAGAGGAAAATTGTGAATATTTTGTTTACTTACTAGAGTGGAGGTCATTTTTCCTTTGTCAACAGTACAGAAACAATTCAAGTGTCGGGGAGCAAAGTGTGAACCTATACAAACAAACAAAATAGAAAACAATCACATCTGGAGGCTTTGTCTGGTTTTCCCTTTGGAAAAAGGCCAGACTTGCTGAGGGGGGACACAAAACAAATTAAAAAAAAAAAAAAAAAAAGAAAAGGAAAAAAACCAACCCCAAACCAAGGGGAAGTATTTGAAGAGAGGGTACAAATTAAGGTGCAGCATGAAATCAGATCTCAGCAGCCTCTCAATGCAAGCCTGAGGATTATACAGTGGCAACTATTCATTAGCACGAGGGCAGCACAAACTGAGAAGGTCAAGTCAGTGCTCACTCCTGCTGGCAGAACCAGAGTCAAAGAATATCCTGGCAGCGACCCACACGGTGTCAGTACCACGTTCAGGTCCTCCTGCCTCTCTCAGCACTTACTCATGTGTCGCTCTGAGGTTTAGCACACAGAAACCAGCAAAGCATCAGGAAATACAAATTCCACCCAATTCATGGTAACAGCACAACTTGCAGCCCCCCACAGGCCACTTTTTTTCCCCCACTCTTAAGTGTTCCAAAGAATTGTTTTCCTGGCTGTGTGTTGTGGTCACCACACCAAAAACAGGGAGAGAAACACGGCAGGGTGCAGGGTGCCACGACAACAGGAAAGTTCTGCAAACAGGGTAAAAGAGAGGTTCTGCAGCGAATGTTTCAAGCATCCAGCAGTTTATTTTAAAGTTAAACGTTAACGGTGAGCAAAACCACTGATTGCCACAGACACAAGAAATACAAAAATGTTTGCTGGTGCAGATCTAAGAGAGGCAGTCATACACCTCCATGAGCAATCATTCTAATAAATGCTGCTGTCTACTGAGTCCTCTCATGTTGCTCTACAAGAAAAAGAGCCTAGAAAGTGCCTCAGTCCTGCACTGAGAAATACCTTTCTCTACCTTGCAGAGCAAAACCCTGCACTGCAGCTGTTTAAAGACACAACATAATTCAGCCCAAAGTAACAGGTTATTTTTTAGAACCTCTATCAAGGCATCATCTTGCCCAAAACTGAACTGCAAATGTCACTGAAGCAGATTTCAACAGCTGCTGGGCACCTCAAGAGTGCCAATTCTTTGTGACACTTCAGGAAGGCTGAGGCTGCTATTTGCTTATCAGTGCTAGCAAACAGGTGTAAATAATGCACCACAACTTCTTTGTGTGGCAGACAGGTGAGAAATGAGTCTTACTCCTACTTACTGAAAGTCCATCAGACTGGTGACTAAGGCTCCAGGACTTCTGCCTGGCTTTATGTCCCATCCATCCTTGCCCAGCTCTTCACAGCAGTCGGGAAGTGCAGCTCTGCCCAGACTTAGGGACTAATAAATCACAGGAGGATATATTTCTGTTCCTTGTTCTCTGAAAAGGAGAGGGGGGAAAAGGGTTAGGAAGTTTAGTGATGCCAGAGAGAAGTGGTGATTCTGAGGTAAGCCAACAGGGATTATGACCAAAAAAAATTCCTAATTTTTTTTTTTACATTAACATTTGAAAAGCTTTGCAAATTAACAGGGAAGAGTGTTCCTCACTCTTTTTGAGGAGTTTCTGTGAGTGGTTTGGTTTTTTTTTCTTCAAATGAACTGAGGAAAAAAAAACCTCTCTTGTTTGGCTGGTTTTTCACCATCACTCCCGATTTAGTTCTTGTTAATCTATTTCCTATCCAGCTTCTGATCAATAACAGTTTCCCTGCTATAAAATACAGGAACTCACAGGTAAATACAGACTCCCATGGAATTACATATACACATTTTCCAGTCTTTTAAAACTACATGAAACCAAAACCACTGAACTCTCATTGGTTCTGGAAAGGTTTAAAGCAAAAATCAATCTGTAGCACCCGACAATGATATAATCTGGTTTTCCTAAGCACACATCACTCCCACACTTCAAAATGTTTTACAAGCAAATCAAGGGAAGTGCAACAACTCAGATAAGGAAGCTGGGTCATGGAGAACCAAACTGACCTCTCAAACACTCTGCACCCCAACAACTGGAGAGCTAGAAGGGACTGGTCTGCCTTATCTCAGTCCAATACTTTGCCCTCTAACTCACCTCACACATCAGACAAATTTAAATAGACCATTTAAACGTGTCTTAAACTGTTGGCCCTCCCCAGCAGATACCTGTCCTTCAAACCAAGACACCAACCGACCCTGGTGATGCTGAAGAGCTCAGTGGGAATGTACAGCTGTCCTTCCCTCTCACTGCCCTCATTCCTCCTGATGTCTGCTGAGATATTACAGCACTTTACTGGGTGCATCTGAAAAAACAAACTTCAGGAGTCCTTTAAAGGGAGCTGGAGATCCCAGGCAAGGGAACTGGGATGGAGCTCCCCACCAGAGCAGGCTGCAAGGTGTCCCAGGGTACCAGAGGCTTGAGGGCTGGCTGCCTAACACCTTCCAGCTCTGGAAAAAGTGCACCCAAATAATGAAAGGGACCCATCACTCCTATGCAGTCAAGCCCTTAAATTTCAAAAATTCTGATATGGATGGAGCAGAACCAGCATTTAGACCTCCAGCAACACAGAAGGTCCAAAACTGAGTGTGTTTTTCTTTCATAACTCAAAGTACAGGAATAAAGCCACTGTTTCTAATGACAGGAGAGAGAAAGAGTGAAAAGCCACCACTGACACAGTTCACTGATGAATAAAGCAAAATGTGTTGTCTCACAGCTTGGCAGCTGATACTTGAAGTATCTGAGCTTCTTACATATGCTTTAGGAGTGTTAATGTTATGTCATGGGTCATTAAGATCAAATAAATGCATCGCTATTTACAGCAAATTTGTCAAAAGTGAAAACAAAAAAGGAACGCAGCCAAACAACAACACAAAAATTAAAAAGATTAATTCAAAAGAAATTCAAGCCAATGGCATTTTAGGGGTTTTGTTAGTTTTTCTGCAGATTTCTGCAAATCAGGTCGTTAAGTGAAAGTTGCAGCAGAGTTGGTCTGCACTTTGTCTGACAACGTCCTGTTTAACCAAAAATTGACTTTCCAGACTCCCAGCCCTCCAGAGGCATGTCCTCCTCCCTACCACAGTGACAATCCCTCTGTGCCCTGGACAGGAAACACCAAGCACAGAGTTGTGCTGCTCACCTGCACATGGTCCTCACCACCACGGGCTCCTAAACCCTCCAATGAATTTTGGTGAATTTTGGGCAAAAATGAGACCTTGCTTTTGCCTCATTACAGCAGCATCAGCTCATGGCCCCCTCACACCTCCTGTGCCCTTTGCTGGCCAGGAGCAAACACCCCAAAAATAGACAGACAGAATGAAAAGCAAAGAAACCCTAAAGCTCTAAGCAGGATTTTGTAATGACACCAGACTTGCTGCCTTTTACCCTGGCTCTCCATGCAGGAAATAACAGGCCTTCCTCAGCACACCCCACGTCATAATTGTTAATTGGTTTCCACAATTGGTAATTGGTTTCCAAGCTTTTACACAGAGATCCCTATAGGCTGTTTCCATGCCCAAGTCAATAGGATGGAATAAGTACCTCCAGATATCCTAATTCAACACTCTGAATTCAGCTGGCCAAAGAAGCCAGAGTTCTGTTAGCAACAGCTTGCCTCCTGCATTTATGTATTGCTCCAATACATGTTTTGTGCTATGTCCTGCAACAGAAACAACACCAGCTGTTTGCTAAGCTCTGTGATAGTTATCAGCAATTGAAAAAGAAACCCCTGAACAAAAAAAACACCCTAGTTCTTCACTGTTAGACATAAGTAAAAGCAACTAGAAGCAAACAAGATGTAAGAGGACAGAACAGTCAAAAACCAAATGAATGAAGTCAAGCTCATCTTCAGAAAGGAGGAAGCATAAAAGCATCCAAACATTCCACATGAAGCTAACACACTGCATCACATCCAAACAATTCCCTCTATCAAGCAAACGAGGAGCAGACCAACAGAACTCACTGAAAGAGCAAAGGAGTCATTTCAGTGCAAAGCTCAACCTCAAAGGGCAAGCCAACACTTTATGGCATTGATGACGCTGGGAAGGAAATATGATTTCATTTCTTTTTTCATTCCCAACCATTTTATGACCACTTGGAAGTTTCAGCAACCCAACCGTGAACACAATATAACCATGCTGTTATGGTGTGCAGGAAAGGTTAGTGAGGCAATAAAATAAAAAAAAATAAATAAAGAGGGAAAACAGGCAAAGAGGTGATTCCAGATTGAATTTCATGATCTTTTCACCAAGCAATTTCACAGGACAGTTCCTGCCTTGTCACCTGGACAAGAGGAAAGAAACATGGTCAAGTTTCCTGTTTAACAATCAGTACTAAAAATTATCATGACTTGCAAATGAAGTCATGATAATTCTGGTTTTTAAAAATCCAGTTATGAATGAAAAAAGAACTAAATAAGATTTTTCATCCCATTTCATTAACAAGATTTCCTTCACGCTTCTTCAGGAAGTGGCACTGAATATTTTTATTGTGATGATTAAAAAAAGTGATTTTAATTTACTCCATTTATCCTCTGGCAGGGACCAAAGGCAAATTGACTGAATGTCTCAAAGTCATCAAAATCAGGGTCCTGCAGTGTCCTGGCCTTTCCACAAACCTTCTCAACAGAGGTGAGCTCTACTCAGCCTGTGCAGTAACATCACAAGTATCTCAGAGAAATCAGTGAGACTATGCAAATATTTACATGAAAGGTTGCCACAAACAAAACCTCTCCTTCTCACAGCTCCTAAGAAATAGTTTTGAAACTATTCTAGATTAGCTCCTAAAACACCATCATACTGTACAACTACTTTTCAAGAGGTGCTAAAAAAGTGCCTCTTGCTAAGCACTATCAGCAGCATCTCAGTGAAGCCCACAGCAGTATTCCCCAGGCCAGGAAACCAAGATTAATTCTACCTCCACGTGCAAAAAAAAGAGAGGCATTAAAAATCTCTGAGAGCAGCAGTCACATTTTTAAAAGTTATAGGGTGCCATACTCATGCTGCAAATAATTGCCTATTATTATTATTATCATCTGTCTGAAAACAGGCAATGGCTTCAAACTCAGCCTTGCCACAAGTACATCATGTGCTTCCTTAGGAACAGTGGGGTGAGGAAGGAGGCTGAAATGCTCTTTTCTTCTTTCTCACTTCACTGAGTGGGTGGTGAGTGGCACAAGACCCTACAAAACCAGCCATTTCTGAAACTGACAGGACCAAGAGCCCAGAAGAACCAGAGGCAGGGGAGGAGATGGACCCATCGTTCAGGCAACAACTGCAAAGCACAGCACCCACCACCAGAGATCACAGGAGGGGCTGGAGGATGCAGCAACAGCCAGCTTGGCCTCTGGATTCTTACTTCCCCTATACTACATCCCAGGGTCTGCCCTTGCCCTTCTTCCAAGGCATAAGGAAATAACTTTCTGGCAGAAGCATGTTTGCTAATTGTCTTCATATTTATTTATTACATTCTGGCTAAACTTCCAAGGCATAAGAAAATGACTGTCTGGTAGAAGTATGTTTGCTAATCATATTTGATTATTACATTCTGGCTAAACTCAAGTGTCTGTCTATGCCACTGGAAGTCGCTGACAAGGAAATAAAACCCCTCAAGAACACTCGTTTGCCATATTTGAGCTGCAAATGAATATGATATGAGTAAGGTAGCACTAGGTACCCACACTGCAGGAAAATAAAACCCAGCAATGATGACAAACCAGACTTATTTAGATACAGCTCAGCGATTTTTAACCTGTGACCTACAGGTCCTGAGGAGCTGCAAACCACTTCTAAGAGGTCTGTGGCAGATAAGAGTGAAAAGCAAATCTTGCTGGCAGGAGGTTTGAATTCAGTCCTCGGGGAGGCTCTGATTGCCAGGGACAGGTTTCAGGATGCACACAGGAAAGCCGTGGGGGAAGCACTGCTGCAGGGCACAGGCACCCCCGAGCCACCACCGCGGCACCGGAGCTACTCAGTGTGGACCAGCCCTGGACTGGCACAGGAGGAAAAGCTCACACCTTCAGGACTGGCAACTCCAAGAAAAATATTTTGACCAGCATCCCAGAGTAATGTTTTGCTTTGTTTCTCCATCAACATCCAGGCAGGTAGTTCCAACTCATTTCCAGTTTCAGGCTAGGCTACCGTGATAGATTTCCTCTAGGTTGACTATGGACCAGAATAAATGTCAACAGTTTAAGAATGAAAGGAAGAAAGACAAAAAGGCTCATGAAGTCCTACTTTGACATCAACATTTATCTTAGCCCACCTGTCTTTTGGCTTACAGCTACACCTGTAGGTAAAAGTCACGACTTGCCATTTTCCCAGTTCACTGATCTATGCCACACACAACGTCCACCTCTTTCCTCACCTAGTATTGCCCTAGGTGATGCAAATAACGCAAGCAGCTTCCTTGGGCTCTTTCGAAAGCACTGGAGACATTAGTGTCACTTAACGCAGGACAAACAGAGCCGCTTAGGACAAACAATCAGTGTAACAATGCTCCCTTAAATTCACAGACGCCCACCCACCCAGGAAGTTGAGGCTGAGATTCGAGGTCCAGGTAAGCAATGAACATAAAGTCACCTGCGAGGAGATGTGGACTGGGTTGACTTCAGCACGCAAAGCTTTAGCACAGAAGTTTCAACGAGACGGCTCTTCTGAAAGTTACTTTTCCAGAATCACTTGACGAGCTGTGCCAACTTTCACCCGAAATCAGCGCTTTTGCTAAAACCCAGTACATTAATAGACACTGAAGAGGCCCCAGAACTAAACGTTGTTCTGGTTTACTCCCTCTGCTCGCTCGGTGACCTTCAGGAAGTTGCCCCAATCTTTTACCCTTCATCACCAGGGCGAGAGATGGACAAGCTCCACCTGGAGCGGTGCGGGGCGGGCCGGCGCTGGCTGAGCCCTCCGCACCTCCGGGGACCGCGTTATCACTGAACTCACATCCACCTCCTTCCTCCCTGCGCCTTTGGCTCCCGGCTTTCCCATTCACCTCCTTCCTCCGTGCGCCTCTGGCTCCCGGCTATCCTGGCTATCCTGGCTTCCCCATCCACCTCCTCCGTGCACCTTTGGCTCCCGGCTTCCCTTACACCCCGGCCCGCAGGAACGCGCANCCGGCCTTCCCATCCCCCCCCCTCCTCCGGGCGCCTTTGGCTCCCGGCTTTCCCATCCACCTCCTTCCTCCCTGCGCCTTTGGCTCCCGGCTATCCCGGCTTCCCCATCCACCTCCTCTGTGCGCCTTTGGCTCCCGGCTATCCCGGCTTCCCCATCCACCTCCTTCCTCCGTGCGCCTTTGGCTCCCAGCTATCCTGGCTTCCCCATCCACCTCCTCCGTCCCCCTCAGGCTCCTGGGTATCCCGGCTTTCCCATTCACCTCCTTCCTCCGTGCGCCTCTGGCTCCCGGCTATCCTGGCTATCCCGGCTTTCCCATTCACCTCCTTCCTCCGTGCGCCTCTGGCTCCCGGCTATCCTGGCTATCCTGGCTTCCCCATCCACCTCCTCCGTGCACCTTTGGCTCCCGGCTTCCCTTACACCCCGGCCCGCAGGAACGCGCAACTTTATCGCGCCGCATCTCCCGCTGGAGAAACCGGACAGAAGACACCGGGGAAAGCAGGGGGGGAACGGGGCGAGCCACGTCCCCTCTCGGTTTTCAATCAACCGGCGCCTCCTCCCCCCCCCACCGCGGGACGGGGGTTCCCGGACGCCGCCGCGGTCCCTCCTCGTCCCCCCAGAGCACAGCCCAAGTTTCTTGGTTAAAAGCCAAACGCAGCAGGCGCAGCTCGCAGCGGCCGGGACGGCGATGCCCACCCTGCCCCGGCCCCAGGTGGTTCCCGAGGCGGAGCGGAGAGCAGCGCTTACCTGGGGCCGCGGCAGCGGGGATGGAAGGCGGCGGAGGGAGCCGGGAGCGGGCGGCGCGGCCGGGGAGGAGTCACGGTGCGGGCAGGGGCAGGTGCCCGCAGGTGGATGCGCCGCCCGGCCCCTTCCTCCCGCGGCGGGCGGGACCCGGCGCTGCCTGCCTGGCTCGCCTCGAGCCACCGCAGCCCACCGGAGGGACACGGACCCTTCCCTTCCCTCTCCCCGTGCCCCCAGCCCTCCTCCTCCTCCCGCGGGCGTTTGCGGAGCCAACGCGCCGGAGGGAAGCGAAGGGAGCCGGGCAAGGCGGTGGCTGCGCCCCCTCCCCGTGTAAAACCCCCGGGTTTGGCTTTCGCTGCTCCAGCCCAGCGTGCTGTGGCTGTGCTCTGTTTTTTGAACTCGCCCATGGGTGCCTGTTGGCCTCCGTTTCAGGGTGTTGCAGGCAAATAAGGACTGACAACACTTCCCTGAACAGGGCAGGTCGGCACCTGATAAAGATTGCTCGTAAAATACCGGCCGGGGAAAATGACTTCCGTTTTCTTTGGACTTTTTTTAGGGTCATTTAATAACGGGGCACTCTGGAAAATTACTGCCATAATATCAATGGTCGCGTTACTTACAATGCTCTGGTGACTTGTGGTGCCACCTGTAAGGCAGACCTACAGTGAGGGAGGGTTTTTCTCTGCCGAAGCTGAGCTCCACAGGAAAAAAAAATCCACTCACATCCTAAAACTTCAGAGTAGTACTGGAAAAGTAAGTTCTCAGATGAAGAAATTCCACTCACTCCCAATAACAGCTCTGATGGAGCTGCAATATTGCTGCACGCTGTGCTTAACATCTCTGTATGAGGACTGCAGATAAGGCAAAGTACACAAGTTTGGCATGCAAGTGTCTGGGGCTTGTTTATATTTCCAAATGCATATCAAGGAATTATATCAAGTGCACCAAGATCGTTCCTTCAGTATTTTTCCAGATCCGTGTGTTTGTTCAGAGAGAACTATGAATTTGCAGATCCCTTGGTACAAAAACATGAGGAGTGTTGTCTAAAACATCTTTAAACTTTAGCTTAGGTTTTTAAGCTGCACCAGGTTTTTCAGGTTTTTTGGGTGCTACTTCTTCTCCTGAGCTCCCAAAAGGAATCAGTGAGATTCAGTCGTTTTCCAGTATGGATTCGGTTCCAGGAATTTGATCTCAAATTTCATCTGAAGCAAAAAGTAAAATCATCCCGGACAGAGACAACCAAAACATTGCAGTGTCACCTTCTGTGGTTCTCTAACATGCCCACCTGTGTGGCATGTCCTTGTCTTTAATTTACGGCAATAGATGGCCTCTAGACCTTAGAGATGTTTTAGGTTTGAAGCAGGGTGCCTGGTCATAAGATTTCCCTGTTAAGTTTTGTTACCAAAATGGAGGGAAATAGCCCCACGAATTGTTCCTTGGCATCATGGCCGCAAGAAAAATATCTCTCAAGTTCTGTTCTGTTCCACGAGAGAAGCTGCACACTTTATTTCTTTGGAAATTCATGTTTTCTTTTCTTTGAAAGTCTTTTGGCAGTTATGTACTCCTGTACTGATAGCGTATCCTTCCTCTCTCAAGACATAACCTAACAACTTATAATTCAAAACTGTACTTCTTTTGAGTTTAGAACATCCCGGAGCTCAGTTTGGATTCATCCAAATGTCTTGCACGATGGCTCCGGATAAGGAGAGAGATTTTTAAAAACATACTCCGGTTCCTGTCAGTCTATATGAAGCCACTTTTAAGGTATGACATCAATTCAGGTGTCACAAGAAGAACTGGGCAGAAGGACACGGCAGGAGGTAAAAAATACTCTGTGCTGTTCTGCCAGGGGAGTTTAAACCCTTTACGAGGACCCGGCGTTGCTTTGTGCTCTAGGAAACAACACCAGACCTGCTGGAGGGGGGGATCAGGGCTCAAGTGAATGGAGCTCTGCGTAGTTACAGCCTTGAAGATCTGGGCGTTCGCCAGTCGCGCGTTGATCACCGCTGTTAACACCTTTTCTTCTCGGAGAGCTGAGCCGGCCAGCGAACAGCGCATTCCCACCCTCTTTCCCCACTTATTCCCTCCCTCCTGCCTGGTGTCTGCCTCACTAAAGGGCCTTGCAGGGCTCTAGAGTAGTAAAAGTTTTTTCTTTTTCTTGTTCCCTTTTTTTTTTTGTTTTTTTTCCCCTCCCAGCCTGGGTTAATATTCCCCGAGGTTAACTCAGCTGGCTGACAAAGGTCAGAGGAACAGGAGAGCCGGAGCGGCAGCGCTGGGGAGGGGGTCATTGCCTCCTCTTGGCAGCAGAAGCTGCCTGGTCTGTTCAGCTTGTCCTCCCTGGCCCAGGGCTGAGCTGCTGGCCCTGTTATCTCATCCGGAATAGCTCCCTGAGCGCCTAATTGTGTTTCAAGTCCTGCAGAGCTGCCTGTGGCGGAGCGGGATGCGGAGCATTCGTTTTATTCATGGGTTATAAACAACCTCTAAAGGAGACATCAGGGCAGGGTTCGGTTTTTCCGAGTGGCTGCAATGTTTTGGGAGGAGCAGGCGGTGTCTGCTGGAGAGGGATGTGCTCTTGCTGGGCAGCCCAGAGGTTACTGCCCAGAATTCAGGGTGTGCAGACCTTCAGCATGAGCCAGCAATCGCTCCAAACACTTTTATCGCACTTAAATATTAATAAGTTCAATAGTATTAATAATAAAAGTTATTAATAAGTTTAATGTTTAGCAAACCTCTTCCTCCTATTTCTACAGCAAAACTATGTTTGGTTGAGTTCTTTTGGTTCTTCACAGGAATGCAAGCTGACCTTTCCACAGACTGGTGCTAGGCGTCTGAATAAATAAATAAACTGATGAACAAACTGCTCTTTCCAGGTGTTTGGTATCACTCACTTTGTGCATCCTACCCCGGGATACCTTTGGCTTCCTCTGGCACCTCCTCAGCCCTGTTCTGTAAGGTAGCTCTGCCCACCCATTTATAGAACCATAGAATATTCTCAGTTGGAGGGGAACCATCAGGATCGTCCAGTCCAGCTCCTGGCCCTGCCCAGACACCCCCCAACTCCCATCCTGTCCCTGGCAGCGCTGTCCAACGGCTCCTGGAGCTCTGGCAGCCTCGGGGCCGTGCCCATTCCCTGGGGAGCCTGGGCAGTGCCAGCACCCTCTGGGGGAAGAACCTTTCCCTAAAAACCAACCTAAACCTCCCGACTCAGCTCCATGATGTTCCACTGATCACGAGAGTGAAGGGATTGGTACCTGCCCCTCCGTTTCCCAAGACCTCAATGAGGTCATTTGTCATAACTCCCTTTGTTTCTGCGGGCACTTTGTCAACACGGCTCATTTCCCACTCAGTTAATGCCCCACTTGCCACATGCTCCCTTGTATTCTGATTTCTGCCTGTGTTTCAGGTGTCTAATCAAAACCCCAGGGCAGCGGGAGATAAAGTCTCCCTAAATCCAAACATCCGAGTACTTACTCCAAACACTGGGGCGAGCTTGCCCTTGACACTTTGGGATTACAGCACAAAAACTTCCTTTTACCATTGCAATAGAACTACAATTAGAGCCATCCCCAAGGAATTTCGGTCCTAAGGCTCACAACTGGGAAAAAAAAAACCAAAAACACCAATATTCAAATGGTGGTGTCCTCTCTGAATTTTTTTCTTCCCTTGGTACCATGAAAGATCTCTGTGGCTGACAGAAACTACTGGTACCCACTCACCCGTAAAACTACACCGAACCTGGGAACATAATTAGTCATTTAATAACTAAGCTTAAACTGAATGTATGTTGACTTTGGAAGAACGTTTGCATCTGGCTGGTATTGCCAGGAATACACACACATAAATTTACCTGCTGCAGGTATAGTTGAAAATCAAGATAAATGGGCAGACCTCTTCAAATATAATCTTTTTTATTATTATTATTATTATTCCAGCTGTTGAATGAAGCAGAAGGTGGGCCTTTGTTAGGGTATTAACCAAATATGCTGAGAAAACACAATTCCTTAAACGAATTACCCTGTTATCTGGGAAGCAGGAGAGGGTCTCATGGGCCTGCAGATTAGAAAGGTGTGTCCTTGTGAACATTCTCACTTCTCTCCCAGCCTGCAAAATATTTTAAGAGTTTGAAGCCTCACGCAGATAGAAACTCATAATATTGCCCAGATTCTTTTTAGTTCTCATTTTTTTCTTTTTTACCTTTTTTCCTCCCAATTTGGTTTTCTGGTATAGAGGCAAAGTTTCACAGTTACGAAATTAAATTCTTTGCTGTCTCTCAGAGGGAAGACAGGAATAATAAGTGACCTTCACTTTAGTTGAGGTGCATGTTGTTTCAGTGGGTTTTCCTCTGTTATTGTATAACAAGAGAGAATAAAAATTCAAATCCTTGCTTTTTGTTGGATTTTCCTGGATGTATCATATAAATACAGCTGCATTTTCCCACATCAGAAGAGAATTTTACCTACAAATTTGACCTCCTATCCACATTAAAACAATCCTACTCTTGTGGCAAAGAAATCGAATGACAACTTTCATTTATTGTATGATTTTTTTTTCCCTTGGGACTTTTTGGGGTTTTTTTCACTGATCTGATAGTTTAGCTTTGTCTTGCACTTGCAGCACAAAGCAGCAATAAATCCAAACTGCTCAGCCAATTAAGCCAGGTTTTAGTTACTCATATGCCAGCCTGGTCTGAAGCAACTATAATGCATCAGTAAATTTGAGTTTCGATGCAGAATGATCTCACTGTTCTCATAAAAAGAAATGTCAAAAGTGCATTTTAACATACATTTTAATTTTTTTTATTTGCAAAAGAAAAACTACTCAGTTCTTATGTGATTGACTTCAAAGTGAAAGAACTGTGTTTCAGTAAATTAGAATCAGATACATATAGTCTTCCTGATGCATACAGAAAAATATGGATTAGTAAAATAAAAAGAAACAAAACACAAAAAATCTTAAATTGAGATTTTTTTTTCTGAATTAGAAACCAAAAATTATGTTTTGGATGTAATCTTGGACAAAATTAACATTAATTTAATGGAGCCAGATTTTCTCGACTGGAACATTTATTCATAAGAAGTTTTTAAAATGTTGTCAGTTAACCATGCCATTTCATATTTTAAAAACCCCACCTTATTTTCTATAGCTCCATGAAGACCAGTGTTTTTCATTTATTTGGTAATTATCCTATGCTAGATAGATTTAAAAAAAAATGAACAAGACCTTTTGAACAGCTGAATTTTCTGAATACCTGCATGAGATAACCAGAGATAAATCCCATCCAGAAAGAATTGCCTTTTGTTTGTCTGAATAATAAAGAGAGAGGCTTTTTTTTTTTTCACCTTCCATACTAGTTCAGCTCTAGATTTGCTGTATAACTTCAGCAAATTTGTTTCTATCTGCCTGTGTTTCTGCTCTGCAAAAGGGAATTAATGGTATTCAATGTCAGGAGGAGAAGAACTACATTCACATTGAATCAAATATTTGTCAAAGTGCTTGGGGACTTGTTGATTGACCTGTTATAAAGGGGTAACAATAAAGTGTCCTCTTTACATTTACCTGCAGCTACACAAGCTTTTATGGCCTGTTCCTGCATCAGGTATAAAAGTACTTGATTTTTATCAACAATTGGACATTGTTTTAATTCCGTGAATAAATGGAGCAGATGAAGTCAGAAAACTGTAAATCACTGATTGGTCACCAACAAAGAACTGATCCAGCTCATTGGATCAGGCAGGTTATAAAGGAGGAAGAATTGCAGCTCAGTTTCATCTGTTTATATTCTTCAGCAAGCCAGGAATTCACTTAGGACAAAATATATTTAATTGTGGTTATGAGAAAGTGCTGTTTGCATATGCAGCTTTCAGGGAGCTGTGCTTTCCATGGAAGCAGCCAAATGTGTTGTCCATAACTTTTGGCAAGATAACTTTGTTTGTGACTAAGGCAGGATCTTACACTTTGACTCCAATACGTTCAATTATTTTACTTCACCTTTCTTTTTAATTTTAACTGAAGTGGCTCAGTGAAACCCTATTTGCACTATGAATATCATTTCAATTGGAGGAAGAATGATGATTTCTGAAATTATTCCTGAATCACAGTTACCACTCTTCCATGTCTTGGTACAAAAATTATTAACTTGCAGTAGGGTGTCACACACTCGTCACTCTTGCAGCATTTTCCTCGTTAATGACTAAAATATTTCTTACTTCACCAGTCTTAATTTAGGTCTGACTCTCTCTTTATTCTGGTTCAGTGGCTGCTTGAATCCCTTAAGAAAGAATTTGTTTGCTTGCTTGCTGCCTGTGGATAGAAGCCTTGTGTTTGAAGGCACAAATAAAGCCAAAATACTTCTTATCTTTAGAGGAGGTGGCACAAGAAAACAGATCCTTTCTGGTCACCAACAAGAGCTGTGGCATGACAGTTTTCCTCTAAGAGGTGAAAGATTGTTGCTTTCATTCCACCTTTACCTAATTGCCAATGCTTTGTAATTAAGCAAGTAAATTCTCCAAGAGGAAATTCCCGTGCTAGGTTAACCCAATGGATTGCCAGATGTTTAGTTTGTAGATCTCTGTTGTTACCAAAACCCAACCCCACTGGAAGATATCAAAGCTTCGTACGAAGCTGAAAGCAGTTAGCTGGAAGTGTTTGTTTGCTCTGGGACTGGTTGGACATTGGTCATCAGACTCCTGTACAAGCACCAGGTGAGTAATTTTCAGAAGGTAATTTGAACCCATCCTGGGAAAGGAGTACAAGCTGGCTGATACGAGTTTCTGTTGGTGATGGGCCTGTTTTCTTAAATATTTCTGCATGGACAACAGCAACGATCTCATAAATACCAGCTAGGGCTGGCATCTGCACTGCTGCTGTGCATAAAACTGCTCAAAGTGCAGGTGCCATAAAAACCCCTTGACAAGATTCCGTGAGGACTGTGGAAAATGGCCTTAAGAAATGAGTATTTCCACAAATACCCAAAGCTGACAAAGCCTGTGCTTAAATCTTAACATTTTACCACTATCACTAATTGGTCAAGTTGGTCGTTGCAAAATACTGATTATCTTGCTGTTTGTGTGGGCAGGTTTTGAAGGAAAAAAAGAAGAATGGATGGCATAAATGGAAGTCAGGTAACTGAAGCTTGACCAACTGATAGTTAATTTTGTGAACATGTGTCTGTACTCAGGGCTTTTATTTGATTTTGCCACCTTTTTTTGCTGCTACGTGCTGCCTAATACATAACGAGTTGTATTTGTTGTGGGGCAGTTGTATTTCCCTTCCCTGTGTTATTTTTTAAAGTTTACTTCAAGATCATCCTCCCCTTTTGGGGAAAGCACATTATGATTTATTTTTTTAAATTTTCCTTTATTTTGTCCCTTTATTTATGGCTCTGGGTTTGTAATTTCTGCTTGTGCCTATGCACGTGTACATTAATATTAACTATACATTAATGACATCTTTACTGTGTTTTATTTTGCTCTGCCCTTGTATCATCAAGAGAAGATAATCCTCTGTCCCTGTTCCCTGTGAATTCAGTTCTACTGAACTACTCCAGCTGGATAAAGAGGATTTCCACACCTTTGAACACAGCTGCAAGGTGCCTGTTGTACGAAAGCAAGGAGCTCACCTCTTCTTGAACTGGCTGAAGTGGCAGGGAGAGTTTATAACTTCAGATTCCTGCTCAGGAGTGATGCAAGAGCTCGGTGCTTGTGCGTCCTGCCCTTTCCTGGGCTCCCCAGGCTCATTCCCAAGGGAGTCTGGCTTATCAGGAGTGCCGGTGCCAAAGCTGGGAGGGGCAGCTGGTAAACACAGAAGCCCAGACCTTGGAAAAGAATAATTCCCAGGGTGTGGGTTGGATAATCCCTCAAAGAGCAGCAGGATGGGCACCTCACCACAGTGCATGTCACAGATGTTGGCAGCGTTTGGGTGGGTTTTAAGGTATTTTTTTTTTCCTACAGCTTTTAAATACAAAATAACCCTCTTATTTAAAGTTATCCTATAAAGTTCGTGTATCTTGATACCCGTCAGATTTGTTGGATAAACCTAGTCGATACATAGTCTTTTATTAGTGGACTACACTCAAAGTAAGGACTGTGGGATTCCACAGGAAAAATACGATTTTCAGCGTATCCTTGCAGAGATCAGAGCTGCGACTCAGAGAGGAAGTTACCCTTTAGGTGTTGGGAACTCTCAGAAGACCTTAAGTCAAAGAATTCACAAAATAGCCAGACTTTAGCATCCCATTACATACCCCAGAAAGGCAGACTTGGAGCTAACGATTCAGGAGAGTGCCTGTACTTCAGCACTTGCTTGATCCCTGTCTGAGAAGACTTGGAATTTCTATCTTAGATATGCTAAAGGTGACAAATTAGCCCAGATGCTCATGAGTCATTTCATCAGCACTAACTGCTTGACCTTCAAACACTCAGGGTCAGTCACTCATGAAAGGACTTCTGGATCTCCTGGATCCTGTGCACCCAGAGTGGGTAAATTTTGTTGTAATTCGAATGCCATCAGTCCGCACTAATCCAAAAAATGCAGCACCGTGTGACAGGGGCTGCAGAACTGCAGCCTTGACTCTTACCTAGGTGGGAGATCAGGCTGCCAGGCTGTGATGGGGCAAGAACAGCAGGTTCTGAGTGTGGTGGGATTTCAGCTATTTGCATGTGAACAGGGAAGCCTAATGGCCGGTGTTTCTGCATGGATTCTGCATGGATCATCCTCCAAGGGTTCCCGGGAGGAGCAGCAATAATCCCTTAACAGCTGCTTCAGGTGCTCCCTTCTGCAGGAGGAAAGCAGGCCAGCAGAAGTTATTTCAGCCAGCTGAGCTTAGCCTGCTTGTCCTATGAGAGAGTGACAATCCTCTTGCCCCGGGGACATCCAGTGACCCAGTGCAGAAGGTGAGCAGCCCTGTGAAACACCCCTGAAATTATGTGTCCGTGCCTGCCGATGGTGTTGTGCACAAAATACACCCAGAGCTAAAGCTAAAAAGTGAAAGTAGTGGGGTTACACCCATAACACTGCTGTCCTGTTCAGAGAGATGTCCCAAGTGCTCTCCCATCGCCTGAATAAAAGGAAAGTGAACATAATAAAAGGCTGAAAGGGAAACCTGCATCCCTCTCAGAGGTGCCTGAAAGATCGAGTCTTCTTTAACAGCAGGAGCTCAGACACTTGCTTGGACACAGGTCGCTTTAAAACCTGCAAGAAGGCAATTTTTTGGTGTGGATTTCAGAAAAAGGGTTGCTGTGATACATAAGGAAGGGGCTGGCTTGTCTTCAGAGAAAAGTGGTTACAGAGCATGAAACTGCAGAGCAGAGGAGCAGCTGTGTAAGGCATGGGGTCTTTAGGGACAAAAAAAAAAATACATTGAAGCACCCTGATTCCACTGTGATGCTTTTGAGGGTCTCTCTTGTTTTTTTCTCTCTGGTCAAGTGTCCACAAGAACATTGATGCTTTTTTTAGGTTATCCTCCCCAGACTGTCTGGAGCTACCTCCTAAATGTGGGCATCCCTTGGAAGTCCCTGGAAGGAACAATGTTCCAGCCACGGCTCCAAATGCACTTTTAGTTATGCATAACACTCCAGTCCTCACGGCACATGCTGTTCTCAGGCCACTATTTCTGTCCCCTGGGAGCAGAGCAGTTGCAAATTACCTTCCATTGAGACTATTGTCTAGTGGGGTTATGGATCAGAAGCTTGATTTTCCCCTCCTGGGCTCCGAATGGAACACACAAAAGCCTCCTGGCTGAGCCACCCAGGGTGATTGGCTGCCACCCACGAGTTCTGGGTCAGCAGGGTGTTTTGAGTGAACTATAAAACATATCCTTAAAGGAGTCTGAGGGGCACAGTGGATAGCAATGGCATTACTGCTGCTGATCCTGCTAGGAAAGGGCACAGGCTTTGATGGGATCCCCCCCCAGGAGTGTTTGTCATTAACAAAAATAGACCTGTAATAGAAGTTTGCTCCAAAGGGGATTCAGGTATGTTCCAAGGCTGGTGGGGAGGCCTGGTGGATCAGTAAAAAGCCTGGTTTAGCCAATGGAAGTGCCATGGAAGAGCTCAGAGTCAGGTGGATGTTAAACCTGAAATCGAGAGCTTTCCCCATGGCTTATGTCAGCTCGAGGGTGTGTGTGTGAGTCAGCACAGGCAGGCAGCCAGAACAACCACAAACACCCACGAATTCATGGCTAAAACACAAATAATAAATTGATTTCCATCACCTCTCTAACCAGGGGATCCCCAAAGCAGAGGCACACAAGAGGAGACACAGACATTGTTAAACTCATGCCCATGCCAGGGGATCTCTGGCCCTGCTGTTTGCACAGGCTTATCAAGGGTTATTCCAGCTGCAAGGTCACTTGGGCTGATTTACAACCCTCCTCCTGTCTTCTGCTTGTTAACCCGTTCCTCCCAAGACTGAGCATTAAAGAACTCTGTCAAATATCTGATGTGTCCTATTGAGACCTTGCCTGGAAAGGGAAAACAGATGAACTATTCAGGGCTATAAATCCACGCCAAATCAAGAAGGAGCTGGTTCTCCTTCCTGGTGCACGCAGAGCACTCACTGTACTTGTGTGAAACCTTTGCCAATGTTTTTATGACTGCACCCAGGAAAGCTCTGAGACACAGACTGTAAAGCCCCTGAAGTTTTTAAGGAGTATATCCAGAAATTAAGAGCTGTGTTCAGTCTGAGAACGAGTGTGGAGCTGGCATCCTCCTGCATCCTTGGGCTTGCTTTTCCACGTTCTTCAGGAATGTCAGTACCTTGTGCCAGCTTGGCATTTACTCAGGCCTGACTTAAGAAGTTACTGAAATGCCTGGGAAAGCTCAGGTACGTCATGATCCTTGTTTTAATTGAGATTGTCTGGTATTCTTCTCCTCACAGGTGCTGTTCAATGTGTAGAGACCCACAGCTCCATCTGAGATCTCCTGAAGGGAACAGTCAAGCACAACCTGTTTTTTTTCAAGGAGTTGTCTGGTTTAAAGCTCAGTTCCTCAGGATAAAGGGGCAGGTAAATTCCTCTTTTTCCCCGTGGATATTCATGGATGGTGCATCTCATGTCGTGCTGCCTGTCACAGCTCTAGTGACAGACTCTATGGAGGATCCCACTGCAAAAAAAAATGTAGCTTTCAGGATCCTGGAGGGAAAAATCAATTTTTTTTTTTTCATGGAAGAGCCCTGCTGACTTTGACCCTTCCTGCAACGAATGTGGCCCCTGTTTAGTTTTGTCCCAAACCACCTGACCTCAAAGCAACATACAACAGTGAAATTAGGACCTCAAAACAATACACAGGAGTAAAATTAGGGAACAGGCTCCCACAGGATGGTTTGAGAGATGGAAGACATAAAGAGTTGACTATAAAAAATCTTCCACATTTTCCAGAGACTGACTGATGGGCAGATATGCTCCTGGGGAGGCAGCCTGGCTGTATCAGCATCAAAGGGGTTGCAACAGGCTTTTCATACTGGCAGTGCAGCAACTAAGGAAAAAACAAGATGAAAAACACTTAATGGGGTATTGCATAAAACAGGCTGCCTCCAGACGACTTGAAAAACTTGTTTCAGTAAAGCTACGTGAGAAACAAACAGAAAAGCAGTTACTTTGTGTCTTGTGATCGATTATTTTTTCGTGGTTTTGGCCAGTGTGGGCTCCTTTGTGCATCTTACCTATTCTGCTAAAGGTAAGGCTGCAGGACACCTTCTTGTACAGGTTTTCTTCAGACAATTTTGTCTGGGGTGTGAGATGCCAGGACAACATGCTGGCATCACTTTGGATCTTTGGGGTTTTTAGTGTCATTGATCCCTTAGAAAGGAGCTGTTTGGGTCATGTTAACAGAGGTTGAGAGATGCTGGCAGGAGTTGCCTGGATGTGGACAAGAGCTGCTTGCTGACCCAAACACCTCCCTCATTTCTGCGTGTGCCTGTCTGTGTGACCCTCGTGCACCTTCTGCTCTTCCAACAAAACCAGCACTGAACTGTCCAGTTTCCTCCTCTTTTGACCCACCTCTTTCTCTTCCTGACATGTTTTCCTGATCTTAAATTTGCGAGACCATTGCTCCATTCTGGCCCCTCTAAAAATGTAATTCCAGAAAAAAAGAAGTGCTTATCAACACAAGGAAAAGGGGAAACCTTCTCTCTGAGTGTGATATCCATAAGGAGAGGGGATTTCAGGACCCTCCTCACTTGCATTTTGTTGTGAACATCTGCCAAGTCCATTTTTGTCATTATATAACATTTTAATATTGAGATTATTCACATGATCAGCTGTATAACTGCAGTGAGCACTCAGCTTCCCATAGACTTGGCTGAAATGGCAGCAATGAATGCATTGAAAAATAAATGGCAGCAGCCAGTTGCTTCGAAATCCAGTTTATTTCTTCATAAGGTACCCCACTTTTAAAGAAATACAGTGTATCTTCATCCTTATCAGCAAAGGCTGACCTTACCTAGCTCAGTGAGGACAAGATGCATAGTTTATAACTGACCCTTTCCTCCCCCGGTAAATCTGGTGGAACATCTTGCCTAAAAGCACAAGTTTAGGATTGCAAAGGCGAATTTTTGCCCTTGATTGCAACACGGGTGAAGTGCAGTTAATACCTGAGGCTGGCCCGGGCTGTTGGCTTAGAGGACTGAAGTTTCTGAGGGCAAACACAGGCTGCTGCCCCGAGGGGCTCCCCTGGGACAGCCCTTCTGTGCTGGGTGAGGAATGCAGGGGACAATCAAGTGACCCTGCAGGGACCTCTGCTTCCCAGCCTCAGGAATGGTTTCACGGCACAGATAACACCCCAGACATTCCTCTGACTGGAACTGGGGACCTTCTTGGCGTGGTGGGGTCCTGCTGGCACAGGTTCTGCAGGGCTTGGGGTAAGGGCTGTGCTCCACACCGGTGGGCGTTGCCTTCCAGATGTTGAACAGCTGCAGAAATCCAAGGTGCTCAGAAAAAAATCCCTGCCGAGGACAGAGAGAATCACGGCTGAAATGTCCGTGAGGATGTGGCACTTTGGGACGTGTTTTAGGGGTGGTTATGGGGTTGATGGTGGTGTAACATACGTTGCAAACTAATTCGTGCTAGAATTAAAACGACAGCAATTTTTTAACCACAAGGCAGTGACAGGAAATAATATACACCCAGTAATAAGGGAAGAGAGATTCAGATAGCAAGAACAGATAACTGTCTCCAAAATGGCATTCCTGAGGATGTCCAGCAAAAACTCCAATGATATGCATTCAATATGCATCTACAATAAGATAAATATTCATCACCAAGAGAAGTTTATTCCTCGCCTAACAGAGTTCCAGCAAACTGCTGGAACTGCAGGTAAACTGCAGGTAAACTGCTCACCCATTCCCAGAAGCATGGTAGCTAAAAAGGAATACTAAAAGAGACTAGATTACCAAAAGAAGCAAACAACCTCACTCTGGTATCCCGCAGATAAGGATGTTGTATAAAACCAGAACCAACACAGACCAGCTCCGGAGAGCCACTTGGGGGGGACTTGGTGTGATAGAAGCCAAATCCTGGGTTTCCCCAGCCTTAATCGCCTGGCTTAGGGTCGAATTTGCTTGTGGCTTTTTCCAAATTTATACTTTGATTATTTAATAAATTTTCCTTAATTATTAAATCGGCGTACTCATTTATAACAGTGGGACTGGATGGTCTTGAAAGTGCCTTCCAAGCTCGATGATCCTGTGATCCCAAGATTCTGCCAAAGCCCCATCCCAGGTGCAGCACTTGGCCTTGTTGAACCTCATGAGGTCCTTGTGGTCCCACTTCCCAAACTTTTCCAGACTGGCTGGCAGTGGGACTGGAAAATCTCCCTGGTATCTCCCAGCCTTGATGATTCTGTGACTCTGTGGCTAATGAGCTGGGGCAGACACAGCTTAACAAAGCCATAACAAAAAAAATTCAGGCTACTTACAAGATTTAGGTACTCTCAGAAACATGCCTTAAGTGCTAGAAGGTGGAACATAACTTACAGAGTTAATGACTTCACTTTCATGTATCTTTTCCATTCTCCTTTTTGTTTTCTGGTCAAAATCCTTAAGATTGATTCAGCTCTCAGAAAAGGGACTTCAGAAAGTAAAACTTAATTCAAAACCCAATAAGATAATTGAGAAATGTAAACTTTTAAATATCATTTAGTTCATTCCTAAATATTGAAATAAACTCCATGGGATTTTCTCCATTTTTTCTCTCTAAAATTTATTTCTTGTTTGTTTGACTTGCCAGTACTAAGATTTACCTAAGGTGCAAATGGTTTTAAAAACTGAAACTAGAAAGAAATTTAGAAAAAAGTTAAGTCAGTTGTTTTACTGAACATGAAAAAGGACTGTAGAGAGGACAAAACACTTGCATGTTTGAATCCTAGATAGACACTGAAGTAGACACATAGATCCAGATTTCTGAAGGAAAAAAAAAAGTATGTAGGTTTAGTGTAGAAGTTTTTGCTATTCTAATTGCTCAATACTATTTAGTGAAAGAGCTTTTCTGCATAAATATACATAATATAGTTAATACCAGAAAGAAAATTGAAAGGATGAAACTATATGGCTTTGCCTCCACCTAATTCCTGACAGCAAATAAAAATTAATGATCAAAATGACAGCAAGTGGTGTGAACTTGTTCATTATTCAGTTTTTCTTTTGTTGTTGCATACACTATTTATGGCTCTTTGAAAATGAAGCTGTCTGCATAAAGTGCAGTGCCTATTACCACTCCTATTATTGTAGATCCTTTGTTTGGCCACAAGTCCTTAAAGTATCAAGCAATAGTTTTTATAAGATTAATACATTTACATTTCAAATGCATGTGCATGCTGTTGCAGGAGTAAACTGAATGAATCACAAGTGTCAGGATAATAACTGTAGGCCATAGTGGAAGGAGAGATTTTGCTTTATTTTATGGGTGTGTGTGAGAGAACAGTGAAGTCAGATTTTGGGAAGAGGAGATTGGACTTTACATTCCTGCTTCCCTCCAAACCTGCATTCAGTAAAATGTTCAGAAACTCTGAAGTTATGAGGCCAAAATGCAAAGGTTACACAAGTAACTACACTGAAGAATAATAATTATATAATAAGAAAACAGCTGGTAAAGACTTATCAGACTGGAGAGCATCACAAGCTTTGATAAATTTATGTTTATTAATACTGATATATGCAGTTAAACTTAATAAATTCATATTGTTGGAACCTAGATGAAATTAACCCCAGGGGTAACCAATTAAAGGCAGCGCAATTATACAAGGCTTTATTTGAAGCAAAACATTGAGGGGAGAGATGTTAGGAGGCTTAGAGAAAATGAAGACATGAACTAAAAATAATAGAATTAAATTAAGATGGGAGGTAATCAGAAATGGAATGGGGAAAAAAATGGAAAACTTTACTTCTGCTGGAACTTGGGATGAAAAGGGTCTATTGACTGTGTGATTTTGCAGTGGGGTGCTTGTGTAAAATAGTTTAAAGCTCTAATTCTTTGTATGGTGATCTTAATTCAGAGACACCAGAAAAACAAGGGAGTAGAGAGAAGGAGAAAGCAAGGACAGGCTACCTGGTTGGTGCACCAAGGCACTGAAGAGCATGCAGGGATATTGTTGACAAAACCAAAGCTCAGCTGGAGTTGAATCTAGCAAAGGATGTGAGGGACAAGAGCTCTTCCATTAAGTCCATTTTGCAGTGAAATGAAAGCTAAGGAAGATGTTGGCCTGGGCCTTGGGACCCTGTGCCTAATAAAAAATGGGCTGAGGTGCTCAGTGCCATTTTTTGCCTGGTTTCTCACTGCTCAGGTTGGTTCTCTGCCCCTTCAGGAGTCCGAGCCTCTTAGCAGAGCCTTTGGGAGCAAAACCACACACAGGGAACACAGAATTAGTGACATCTGGGGCTAATTAGCCATAGACAAGTCCGTGGGAGGCATCTGTGGAGCTGGGGAAGTGGCCTGTGTCACTGCAAGGCCACTCTGTGTCAGTCATCACAGTCAGGCTCCCCACGACTGGGAAAAGCTCAATAAAACACCCGGCCTGAGGAAGGACAAGGCGCACCGGGGGAGCCAGAGGATGGGCAGCCCCAGCTCTGTCCCTGGGGATGTCACACAAGAAATCCTCTCAAGAAGCCATTTCCAGACACAGGAGGGACAAGAAGATGATTTGGAAGGGCTAAGGTGGATGTACCCGGGGGTGACTGTGCCCTTCCAGCCCACAGACGTTCGGTGACAAGCTCTGTGTACGAAGGGAGACGAGTGGACATCGTATCCCTAAACTCCAGCAAGGCCTTTCACAGTGTTTCCTTTGATATCTTTATTGCCAAACTAGGGAGATATGGACTGGATAAATGGATGATAAGGGTGGAAAACTGGCTGCACTGCTGGGCTCAGGGCATTGTTTGTAAACCCTCAGTGATCCAAAGTCCAACAGTGACCAGTTACCAGCAGCGTGCCTGGGGGATCAATACTCACACCAGGAGTGGTTTAAGCCTTTATTAATGACCAAGACAGCAGGACAGAGAGCAATAAAAGTTCCCATTGTGGAAGCAGTCGGTGCACGGGGCTGCTGTTTAGAAGGACCATGGCAAATGGCTCAGCACGAGTGAGGCCACGTGTGCAGTTTGGGGCTCCCAGTACAAGATATGGACTTTCAGGAGAAAGTCCAGCACAGGGCCACCAAAATGGTCAAAGGGCAAGAGCACAGGACGTACAGGAAGAGTCAGGGTGAGCTGGGACTGTTCAAACTGCAGAAGAGAATTTAAATTCCCAGCACAAGGGAATTTATCACTGCCTGGGCCCACGGGAGGCTGCAGAGGATGGAGCCAGGCTCTTCTCAGAAGGGCAGGGTGACAGGACAAGAGGCAATGGGCACAGGCTGAAACATTGGAATCTCTGAGTAGGTACCAGAAAAAGGAAATACCAGCATGAGTCTGCTCAGACTGGGACCCAGAGAGGTTGTGGGGTGGAGATTCTGAAAACTCAGTTGCACAAGCCCTGAGCAGCCAGGGCTGGCTGACCCTCCCATGAACAATCAGTGACCTGCCTTGCACAGAATCACAGAGTATTCTGAGTTGGAAGGGACCCACAAGGTTCATCGAGTCCAACTCCTGGCCCTGCACAGGACAACCCAAGAATTAATGGATGTAAGTGGGCATAAATTATAAAACAAGAGAAGAGAGTACCAAAGGCCTGGACAGGAGCTCTTTGCAGAGCTTGGTGCAAGGACATATCTGTGGAATGTAATAGGAGGAAAACCTAATCTGAGTTTCAGGGAGAATAGCAAATCCTTTTCTCCATGTTTCCTTTATCTGTTATATATATTTTTCTTGTTTTAGCCTATAATCTCTCCAGAACTTTTCTTTCTGATCAGTTTCCTGTCCAAATTAATTTAATTAAGAAGGCAAAGCACCTAGCAGCCCAGCTTAGGCTCAAAGTTAAGCAAAAACCTCATTATTATAAAATAATTTTGCCTATTATCTTACACATTCACTACAGTAGTTTTGTTTGTGGGCCGTCGTTAGAGAACAAAATTTCACCATCAGCCATAAGGAAGGGAACATGTTTTTCATATCTGTCTGGTTGCCTGAGGAATTACCATAACATGATAAAGGATATTAACAGTTAAACATAAAACTGAGTTGAAGGTGCCCTTTCGTGCCTCGTCATATGAATAAATCAAAAGTTTGAGCAGTGACATTTCCGTTGGGCCCTTTTGCTACTAAAGGGCTTTTCTTTTATAATCTCATAATTAGTACTTGCACAACAACTCTGTTCCTCTCAGGCAGTGTTGCCAGCCAACTGTGCCCATCACATGCTGGGGTTTGGGGCTCTCAGCAGTTCAAGTTACAGGTAACAAATTTAATGCACATTTCAAACAAAGCAAAGTCGTTAGTAGGAGGTAATGTGTGCAAGTGGACTGTACAAATATCAGTGGAAAACATGGGATTGTGTGCTTGGAGACACCTCTAGGGTGGGTGTGAGTGCCAAGGTGATCCCACATAGATGTAAGTTATGGCCTAAGCTTCCTCTTCTCCTCACTGCTTGTCTTCATTTTCACAGGAAAGCAGGATGGAAGGTGGCCACAGTTGGAATCTTCTAGATTCTGCAGGAATCTAAAGGAAAGAAACATGGGCTATGAGGATAAAGATGCCCTAAGGAAGGTCACTGATTAGAGAATGAGCACTCTCTATACCTGTGGAGTAACCAGCATCCTGGCACAGGGAAAATCCACGTTCAAGTTAGGGCCACAAGTCACACAGCAGGTGGGCTGAAGTCTTTGTCCCTGTCCATGCCCCAGCTAGCATTTCCCACCTCACTGACCTGCTGGATCAGATTATCTGCAAAAACTCAGCCTGGCCCAGGAAGGAGGTGCTGGGATGCCTGGAACTGGCAGGACCTCTGCATTTCCCCATGACTGAGGGCTCCAGGTCACACAGTAAAGAGCTACAGAGGCAGCTGATGGGGGCCTGGAGAGGCTTCAGTGCTGCTAAAAATTTGGATTTGAGCTTGGTTCCACAAGGCTGGACCTCATCCTTATTTGGTTTCCTTCTCTCAGCTGTTAAATGGGGAGGAAGCAGTAGTTACCCGCCTGGCTTTGTGAGGATAAGCACAATAAACAGGATCCAGACACCAAGGTGTGAAAGGCAGATTATCTTTTATACAAATAAGGAACTGCTAGGCCTTCTAGCAAAAAAAATAAAACAGGGAAAGATAAGGACTGAAGAAATTTGGCTACACTTGGCCTGACACCACGTGCTTCACACAGCAGTGCCGTGGTGTTTGCATCTCTCCAAGGTGGCCAGTGCACCAACAAGCAGCTGTTGATCAGCAGGACTTAGTCAGCACCTCTCACCCAGAAATGCGGTACAGGCAGTGCTCTCACTCCAGAAGATGGGAAATCCATCAAGTGTTGCTTTCCCCCGTATTTTTATCTCAATTGATGCGTTGGAGAATGGGTAAGGAAAAGGCTTGGGGATATCTCGCTGTATTTCATCACGTGCATTTGGACTGTTGGCATCAGGGGTTTTGGAGCTGCTCCATTTTTCTTCCTCTCCTTCTGTGTTGCTCAATCTTCTGATCACAACTGGGAGAACAAATAGCATGGTTTATAATCTCTGAAGCATGAGGAAAACATGTTATTTTAAACTGCAGGCCAGCTATAAAAATAGCTGCAAATTCTAACTATAAATACATAATAATATAGAAATATTAGGGGAAGAAAAATGCTAAAAAATTTTCAAAATGCCATTCATTTTCTCAGTTCTGCCCAGCTCTGTGTGGAGCCATATCCATGCCCTTTGGAGGGTAACTGTGCTGGGGCCCATGTTTTCCCTCTTTTTGTGACTCTGGAGAGCCCCTATAGCCTGGATTCTCCCCTGAGTTAATGGTTAATGGAATTTCAGCTGAGGTGATAAATCCTGCTTCCTGCTTCAACCTACACAGCCCCTTCCCTCCTCCACCCAAAAGGGGGATTTACATTTCTCCACCTCCTCCCCTGCCTCCACACTGCTGCCCTTTGCATCCCCACCGGGGATTGCTCCAGATCTGAACAAAGGGAAGGGTCTTCAGCCAGAAGAATGGATCTGTCTCAATAAAAACCCTTCAGCTCCTGGTGTTTCTGTTGCTGGTTTTGTGTTTTCCTACTGGCTGGGTGCTGGTTTAGTTTGTCTGGCATTTTCAGGGAATGGGATTGGGTTTTAGGAAAGGGAATTCCACCTTTCAACCCAGTAATTGTGAGATCTGCATGGCAACTCTCATGGCGACTGGGGATGAGGTTTCTTTGAAGAGGACATTGACAGACAGACAGAATGACAGGGGTTGGACGTGATTCCAGACTCAGATGCCTAAATTTAGTTTCCTGACATGTAGGTGACTTCATTACATCAGGGAAAGCTGAATTGCCCTCCCAACACTGCACATTGTACAGTGGATTCTCAGCCAATAAAAGTAGCTTAGGACACCTGCATTTGGGACTAATTCCCCCTTTTAGTGTTCTATCCTAACCTGAGTCAGGCTTCTGAAATAATTTTTGGATGCTACACTTTTCATATTTCCTTCTTCTTTTAAGATTAATATCCTACTTTAGGGCACAGGCAGAGATACAGCAGTGCTTTATTGTGACATTTCCATATTTCCATTATTGTTATTCATTGATTTGATTATATTTCCGTAGGGAATCCATTGAAATATTTTAACCTTGCTAACTCTATTGCTGCAGAGTGGGAGCAAAACCTTGCTTGGACAGCCATGCCCCAAGAGCAGTTTGCAGAGGTTCACTGTCAAAACAGTGGCAAATGCTGTAGAAAAGGCTGCTAGGTCTACAGGAGGTCAAAAGTGGAGCATCAGTCAGCAATGCCGTGGTTTATTTATGAAAATAAACACAGGCTGGAAGTATAAATGAGAGCAGTGCCTGCAAATGGGGGAAGGAATCTTTCCTGCCTGCTCCATCACTGGAGTGTTGTATTCAGGAGCTGACTGACTACAGTTCAAGAAAGCCCCAAGGGGGGTGGTGGGAAAGATCAGGAGCAAAACCTCCCTCCCAGGATTTCCAGGGAAAACAAGTAGTCTTGTCTAGTTTAAAGCAGTTGAAGCCAAAGTGGAGTGTAAATTCTGATAATTCTTCACATGCATAGAAGCTGGAAGGTGGAGTAGTTTCTGCATGACTTTAGGATTTTGCATCCAAACCATGTTCATTTTTACTCCTTTGACGTACATACCGTGGACACAACCTGCAGAACAAACAGAATTGAATCAATAATTCTGCTTTTGAAAGCACACAAACTGCATAAACGTTTATAAGGGACAAATCACATCACTGTACACATGAACAGTGGTCAGGGCTGCCCTCCCTGAGCTATGGAGTTGTCCCCTAGCAACTGCCCAGGTGGCCTTTGGAGACAGGCCACCACCTGGCAAAGGATGGAGAAATAGTCTTAAATCAATTTTTCGTGGAGGAGATATTGTTAATAGATTGCCTGTGTGTAATTTACAGATACAACTTGCTGCCTGTTAGGTAAAAATTCCTCTGATTAACAACCACATTGTCACTTCATTTCTTATTTGTGTTAGTATCAATCCTGTCCATTCTATATGTTGAGTATTTGAATCCCAGCATTTGGTAGCTGCTGTTGTGGAAGAAAAGTCATGCTGATATGAAGTTTGACTTTAAAATAAACTGATCAAGCAACTGCTAAAAAGTCAAGCACAGTTTGCTTCCCTGGCTTGGAATTGAATTTGGAAGCACGGGTCTGGGTGTAGAGGAAAGAGGGAGAAAGAGGAAGAAAGTGATTTTGCTCAGTTACTGAATTAAATTCATGTCAGTGGAAACTGTGATCAGGGGCTTCTGGTAAAGTCCAGCCTATATCCTCAGCCTAAACCCCAGATCATCCTGTCATCTTCATGGATGGACCCTGCTAATCCGACCTGGAGTCCATTGCAGAGTTGCTAGATGAGTTTTACCATTCTCCTTACTTTGTAATTCCAGTTACCCACTGCTTCTGAGGGCACTTCTTAGTATTTTTCAGTTTCTTCCCTGTAGAATAAGCCACTTAAGAACTAGACTGGCAGAATTAAATACCCTCAGCCTGAATTAACCTGGTGGATAAGAATGTTCCCTGTGAAATTAGCTGCAATTTTTATATTACCACCAATGGCAATTCCATGGCTGCTTCTTGGAGTACTGCACTGAAAATGAACCCTTAGTCATCAATGAGCTTTTTCAAATTTAAATATCCTGAATATGCACAACTTCACTTCTGTGTTGGCAAAGATTGCTCTGTTAGATTTGACCAACTCTCTCTCTTCTCCAGGGAAGTTCACTAAATATGTTACATTTATCATGCTAGATAAATGTGCAAAGAGATTGGCTTCCACCACTACACGGAGGCAGGAGTTGTCATCTTTGTCACTTGCCTATTCAAAGAAAGAAATTACTGCTCCAAGGACTTGTGGCAACCGGTTAGGAAGGACTTAGAGGAAGGGGCTCAAGATTCAAATAAAAGAGTGATGTACACGCAAAGAAATTCAAACTTGCAGTAGGTGCCAGATCAATCCAATTTCAAATTTCAGGCCTAAAAACAAACACACAAATCTTGGGCTGCAGGAACAGGTTGCCTTTGGCAGAGAAGTTCTGCCTCAGAAACCCCCCTTGTCCTTGGCTGGTCACTCCCCGGCCACAGCATCTGCTGCCTCCTCTGCACATGTGTCAGTGTGGAGTGATGTAAACTCTGAGACCACTTGGCACACAACTCCTCCTCCTTTCCCTTTTCCTTTTTATTTTTTTAGCTTATTTGCTTCCAGCCTGGATAATCTCAGAACACCCACCAAGAGCTGCACAGGGAGGAGGAGCAGGGAAGTGCCACTCTGGGAACAGACCTGTTCTGTAACACTGCCCTCGTCTGACTGAAGCAGCTCCCAGATGCCTCCAGCTGTGGAGCACCCTTCACCTCAGAATCAAATATTCCAGTCCCACAGGCACTGCAGAGTGAGTGGGAGAGGATGAGAGCTGGACGCTGAGGGGGTTGAAGCAGCAGAGATGATGGAGGCAAACAGAGGAGCAAGTGACGGAATTTTGCCTGAAAGACACGAAACTTTCCAGGGCAGCAAAGTTGTGTGTAATGTGTGGAGGAGCAGCAGGGGAATTGAAAGATGCTCTGAAGGAGACAGAATTTGGGGAAGGATGCAGAAGCATAAAGGGTGGCTGTGAAGCAGAGCAGAGAAGGAAGAATAGAACAAGAGAGTGAGACAGCTCCCTCTGGAGCAGACCTGGAACAGAGGATTTAAACCACTGCTTAGAGCCACAGCAGGGCTTTAACTTCTCACACAAGGGAGTGATTTGCCCCTACCAGTACTGAAAGGTTACAGAACCAAATGCTTTATCAAGCACAACCAACTCTGGTCTTCAGCAAGGCCAAGCACCCCAAACTTCTGTAAGTGATGTTTGATGGACCATTATCATAGAAACAAGGAGACATGGAATGCCTTGGGTTGGAAGGGACTTTAAAGATCATCGAGTTCTAACCCCTGCCTGCCATGGGCAGGGACATCTTCCACTATCCCAGGTTGCTCAGAGCTCCATCCAGCCTGGCCTTGGACTCTTCCAGGGATGGGACATCCCCTTCTCAATTTGCCTGGAAGCAGCGGGGAGGCTGCGGTGCCACCTCGTACCAGTCACTTGCCACAGAAAATTCCCAACTGCTCCTTTGTCTTTATTAATTGTAACCTAATTAATTGTAATTAATTGTCTCATGAGAGAGCACTGGAGCAGTGGGTGTGGAGGGGACACACACTGTATTACCATGTGCTAATTTGGACAAATCCTGAAAGATGTTTGGACTTGTTCCTCTACTGCAAAAGGCCCATCCTGTTTGCCACAGAAAAAACAAAATTGCCATGCAGCAACAACCCCTGTTCAAGCTTGTGACTTGCCTTAAAACACAGCTGAAACCACTCTTGTTTTTCTGCAGAGTCAGACCTTTATAGATCAATCATGCGAGGAGGTTTCCTGCAGCTGTGATTTTTAAAGACTTCCCAGGTGCTTTGTGTTTCCCTTTCAGTGCTCTCAGAATCTATATAAAGTGAGGAGGTTGTGGGGAGTTTCTCTTTTGCTGTTTTTGATTATGTGTTGCTGTTTTCTCAAAAGGTGATGTACGTTTGGGGCTAAGAGATGCAATTATTGCAGCTTCCCTGTGCCAGGAGAGGCCTCACCTGGGAAGATTATTCCATGAGACAGCAGGTGAGAATGAAAGCAGCTCAGTGTTAGTCTCCTTTTTGTTTGCTTGGTTTGGCTTTCTGTCTTTTCACCATGAACCTGCCCGTGGGCACCTTTCAAAACAAGGTGGGGGATGAAAAGGTTGACTTTTGCTTTAGTAAAAGGAAATTGCTGGTTTTGAGGGATCCAGGTGATTTTTGCCTGGCTGTTGGGAGCTGCAGGAAGGGGGGATGCAGCCAGAGGAAAGCAGGTGGATACGGGACACTCTGCCTCCAGCCTCTGACATGGAGCATTGGTTGAGAGGATTTGAGAGCCACAGGTGCCCTCAGCTCACCTCAGCGGGGTGCAGACTCACGAATTCAAGTATTTATCTTTCACTTTTTCACTCTACATAGATTGGGGGAGATTAAAGGCAAAGTTGCAACAGATATCCTGGGAGTGGTGGATTTAATTTCATTTCACATGCTTCCAATGTTCCTTTGTCATTAAAAGTCTGTCATTCACATGTTAGTGCATAACTGCTTAACAGGCAAGTGGAATATGGTAAACACTTCATCCTCAATAAATACCACACTGAGGTTGTAATGGTGCCTTGTTCAGGCATCTCCTGGATGAGAATTCCTTTGCCTGAGTCTCACTTTGAGAGCCTGATTTTGTGCCCTGAGCAGTTCTGTGTTTCTCCTCTGGATGTTATGCACTGAAATCGCGAATGGCAGAGCTGAAAGGGTTCAGGGCTTGTGGCAGTTTGCAAATGCAACCCTTCAGTGGAGCTTATTAACTAAACACATGAATAAATAGAATTCCAAACTCCTCAGTGGCCGCTGTGTCCAGAGCAGTGTGTGAACTTGCTCTCTCCACCTAGTCCTGTTTGTCCACTCCTCACTTTGGGATGTCACTGCCTGAGTTTGAGGCTGTGAGTGTTGGGTCCTCTCTGGAAGGTCCTGTCTTTGTTCTGCTTGGTCAGGTGGTGCCTTGCCCAACGGTGTGCCCTCACCTGGAGGTTCCTGGTGCCTTTGTGGGGCTGCAATAAATTAAACTCTTTGGAAGAGTCCCTGGGGTGAGGTAATCTGAGTGATGCACTTGTGTGAGAGACACACGCGAGGAATTGATGGCATTTAAGCATTTTGCTGGTGAAGACACCAGCTGTCCTGGAGGAACAGGAAAACTATTGTGGGCTTGGACCTGCCTGCCTTCCTCTGGTGCCAGTGCTGCACAAAGCAAGTTTTTGTACCTCCAATGCTATTCAGCTTAGCAAAAGGTACAGCCTGGGACCAGTCAGAGTTCATAATTAAAGAATTCTCAGCTTCCACCCCTCATATAAAGGTCATGTGTTTGTATTTCTGTAATTTAAGTCAGCCTCCAGGGTTTGTGAACTGTCTGATGTTCTCCTAGTGCTGTGCAAACAATAGCAAAAACAAGGCAGAATTAATTTTCAGTTAATCTGAGGCGTTTGCAACAGGGATTAGAACAATAAACAAGTTTTAGAGTCATCCCTCCTCCTTGTATGTGAGGAGATTCAACCTTGTTAGACTATACCAGGTTTTATTTTTAAAATTAACTGTAAAATTCAGTATTAGTAATCCCAGACAGTCAACACTGACTCAAGCTTCATCCTCTTTTATTCCCTGCAGGTGGGGGAAAATAATTTTATTTGGGAAAAAAAAAAGTTTGGGATATGAACAATCTCATTCTCTTTTTAAAAATGTTTGGTTTTCTGTGTCTTATGCTACATTGTTAATCTTCAGAATATTTTTTAGCACTTCTGACACCTGGAAATATTTAGATATTATTATTGCTGTTAAATGAAACTTGAGATTCCTGCATAACAGCTTGCCTTTGGGAGTTTATATTCGAGTTAAAAAAAAACAAACAGCGTGGGACTACTGTGATAAAATAATAAGAACTGGCAACTCTTTTAAGTTTTGAAGCCAGGTAGGGAAGCATTGTAAAAGAGAAGAAAACAGTCTTGCAGGAGACATTTTCCTGGTGATGAAACCCCATGGAATAATGAGTGGCCAGAGGATGCAGAGGGGAGGTTATAGGTCACTCTGCAAGCACAGGAAAACTCATCTTCAACTACAGAGTCTGCCTTGTATTCATGGCCTTTGATAAGCTAATCCTCCCCTCCCCAGCTCGTTATCTGTCGATAATCTTTCTTTATGCTGATAAATGTTTGAAATGCAGGCACAGTCTCTGCCCTGTGCCAAGGGGATGCTTGGGGAGGATCCCCAAGGCTGGGGCAAAAGCAGAGATTGTGACTGTCAGTTTTATCTGTCATTAGGATTCAAATGATGACTCAGGACTTGTTCAGAACAAGGAACTGAGCAAGGCTTGCTCACTTGCCCCGAAGGACCCTTATCCCCAACACCAAGAGTCTGGAAAAGCCCTGGCCTTCAACGAGGAAGATGGTACAAGTTTGTCAGTGGTGTTTTAGCACTGAACAAAGGCTTAGAGAGCACTGGAAAGGAGATAGCCCAGCAGATCTCTGCTTTTTCACTGGGGAAGCTTTCCTGTCCCACAGCTGAGGGTGTCCCTGGGTGATGGGAAAAGCCCTGGTGATACCTCAGTGCTGTGACTCCTTCAGCACAGAAGCAGGTCATGAAGAGGCATGTCTGGTCAGAGAAACACCACCAGGGTTCTCTGCATTCAGCCCTGTGGAGAGGTATTAATTCGTGCTCTGATGGCTCATCCTACCTCTGCTTTTCTCTCAAAGCTCTGAATTTCACAGCCTGTCATTCAGGAGGGATGGCCAGAGAGTGTCCTAGCATGAACTGCACGCTCGGTGTAACACAAACCCCTCAGTAAGAGTTGAAGAACTGGGGGAACAATGGAGCCTCTGTGCAGCTCTTATCTGATAATGGAAGCTCATTCAGCAAGAGCACCGAACACAGTGTGGGCAGGAGGGAAATCTTCAGAAAGGCTGAGCTGGCACCCAGGTGATGGGAAATGCGTCACCCTCAGCTCCCTGAAGGAGCAGCATCCTTATCTCCAGCTTGCCTGGTAGTCAGGGACACGACCCAGCTTTTGGGCCACAGGGCTGTGGTGTGAGAGAGGAGGTAGTGGCTCACCCTGTCACCTTGGCCTGTCCCTCGTGCTGCTGGGGTCTGTGTGCTCTTGGAGCCTCTCTTCACTCAGGGATTAAACGGAAATTGGAGGCAGTTTGATTCCACACAATAAAGAAATTAACAGTACTGTTGTGCCAGTGTATTGTCCTTCCCGTTTTGGTGAATCCACGCAGAGAGAGACTAAGCAGTGGCCCAGTTGCCAGTTTCACATTGGGATCTTCCTAGTATGAAAAACTGAAATTCTCTCTGAGTTTAGACTGTATTGGTGCTGCTTCTCCATTCATCTTCCCCTCCCCACGTTCTCTGATCTGCTTCAGGCTTGTGCTGCTTTTTTGGGAAGCTGTTGGCTTTGTGTTACCATCAGAGAGAGCAGGAGAAATGGCCCTCCCCAGTCAGTCCCCTCTTAAAGTATGTTTAGCTTTGATTGGGAGGGGTGGGAAGAGGTTCTCCTGTCTCTGTTTGACTCTGTTTTACTTTGAAGCCATCAAACATCATTCCCCTGGCTTTGTCTGCCTCTCAAATTTGGGAGCCAGCAGAGAGAATATGATGAAACAGGTATTTAAGGCAATTAAGGAGCAGGCTGGAGCACAGGCTGAGTTATCAATCATTGCAAGATCTACCTGGAGACATGAAAGAACTGTGTAGGTACTGAGCACATTCAGTGCTGCAGGTACAGAAGAGAGGCTGTCTGGGGATGTCTTTGTATTTCTCTTTTAGCTAAACCTGCAATGAAGTGGGTAAAGTTATTACTTTACCTGCTCAATGTCTTATGGTGTCAGACAGTGCTCCAAATCAATACTCTGGAAGAGATAAAAACAGGAAATAACTTTTCCAGAGTTCTGGTCTAATAAAAGTTTAGGACTAAAGCAGAAGATGGACTGAGAATCCCAAAGTGACACACAGCACTTAGCTTTGGCTCTTTTTAACAAAACCTTCTCATGCAGCTGCAGTAGTCCATAACAGAAGTGCTCAGCTTAGAGAAGTCCAGAGGATAGAAGTGGTTTAGCCCACCAAAAATAAATAAATAAATCTGTCAAGGATCAGGCTATGTCCTACAGTGTCTTCATGTTGTTACTCCTGTTTATTAAAATAGAAATTGTGTACTGATTTTTACACTGTAAAAACCCTGCTAACTGCATTGATAACGTACTACTGAGTCAATAATAAGATTTTAGGCAAGTATTTGTTTTTCTGCTGACAGGATAATATTCTAGTTGTTATAAGGGGACAAAAATGATAAGTTCTGCCTGTCTCCAGTTTAAATTATTGGTTGCAGTCCTGCAGTTTGGAGCTGTGCTGGCCACAGAGCTGTTCTAGCCAGTAATGCTGATGAGCTTGTTAATGCCAATGGATTCTGGGTTTAGGGCATGAAACACTTTCAAAATGTGGCAGCGATCACTTGATTTCAAACCCTGAGAAACACCAGGTAAAGAATGTGGGAAGGAAAAGAAACCAAAGCGGTGTGTGGTGGCGTGACCAAGCTTCGAAAACTTTTGGAAAAATGGACTGGGTTGTTGTTTTGTTTTTTTTTTCTGTAGTATCAGCAACTGAATTAAAAAAAAAAACAAACAAAAACAAAAACAAACAACTGTGTGATAATAGTATTTTTTTTTAACGAATCTTTTTGTGATAGGAGAGGTTTTGTGGTGTTGACACTTGAGCAAAAGCCCACTAGATGTCCCCCGTCTGTTAGAGTTACTCGGAGGTGTGGGAAGCAAAGCCAGAGCAGCCTGGTGCGGTTTGGAAGGGTTCGGGCTTCCTCCTCCTCCTCCTGCTCGCAAAACAGCGCTGAAAGTTGGTTCTGATCCCCGGAACATCCCGGTGTCGCTAGAGAGGCATCCACCAGCCTTTCCGTGCTGCAACGAGACTTTTCAGACTGCTCCTCTGGAGATGACACACACACTCTTAGAAGAGGATCAGGCATCCAGTTGGAGCAATCTAGAACCTCAATATTTATCAGCATCAGTGTGGAAATGCCCAAACGTGTGTGCAGGCAACCGGATTTTACCTGAACTTGCAAACCTCTCGAGTCAGTGAGGCAATCAGAAGACTTTTTTCTGAGTTTTTTGATGAGTTTTTGGCTGTGGGGTTAGGAACACTCCAAGTGCTGCTGTGCTACTACTGCCTCAGGTCTCTCCTTTTGCTGTGGTGGTGGGAAGGGTGTAAAAGAGTCCAAGAGCATCTGTGCTTCACTTCAGTGAAGCCCATTTAATCTCATTCATTGCCTTTTGGGTTGCCTTTTTGCACAGCAGAAGTTCCAAATCTCTGTAGAAAGCAGAGGTGTTGGAAGCCTTTCAGGCAGAAAATCAGCATGCTGACAAGGACTGTGGTTCAGAGTGTCTGCAAAACAAATGTAGCTGTGCTAAAAATCCCACTGGGTTTTTTCTGTGTAGTCCGGGATTTTTTGTGCTACTATTCCTAATGAGTTGAGTAAATAATCTTTAAAAGTAAGCAAAATCTGGACTGAAGCTCTGTGAGGGGCACAGAAACCTCACAACCAAACTTGTAATTACAAATCTGTGCTCAGTGTTGTTTATGGTCTACTACACATCACTGCCAAAGCTGGTTGGATTTTAGATTTTAAGGGGGACGAGAGGGAAGGCAAAATGATTAGAAGGCACAAACCCAGGCACCCTTAGGTATCTATCCCAGTGCTATATTTGTTTTTAATATTGAATTCTGCTTCTGAAACAGAATAGAAAACAATCTTATTTTAATATTTCAATAATCTTTTTCATTTGAATGTTTCAGTAATCTTTTTAATAAGTCTGAATGCTAGCTCTCCATGGGACCTCACATGTTGCTGTTTCAAAATATTGAAACCATCCTATATTTCTACAAGACAATTGTTTTTAATGAACAGAGACTGCAAGCTCAAAATACACATTAGCAAAAACTAGATTATTAAGCGAGCTAAGCGCTCATGGGACTTGCAAATTGATAACTGGAGAGAAGAAAGTTCCCCAGTTAGCCCTGGGGCAAATAAAGCAAGGGCAGAACAAACACGGGCCCTGACAAAGTGCTGCAACTCTGGCCCCAGGTCACCCCGTTTCCAGCTTGGCTGAATGCTCAGCTTCTCTTCCCCAGGGCTGCTGCTCTTTCTCCTTGTTTAGAGTCCTTCAGGGCACATCTGTGGCCCTGTAACCTCCTCTGGGTAATTTTTTCCCCTCCTTGTGCTGATGTTCCTAATAAATTCTGGAGTGGCCAGCGGGTGGCTCTGGCGCCTTCCTGCTTATCCTGCTCTGAAATGGGAGGTTGGACCTCCCTTGAGCAGCCCCATGAATGCCCTGAAGGAAACCAGGCCTTTCATGGGGAAGAATCCCATCCAAGAGGGGAACTTGACCCTTTCAGCAAGGCAGACCTGGTGCCCTCACAGGCAGGAGTCAGGGCAGGAGCTGGCGTGACTCACCGTAGGTTTGAGCGATGTTTCCTGATCCAACACTTCTCCAAACGTATTTCTCATCTCCTTCTGATCTTAGTCATAAAGTTTTATGAGGGCTTTTCTTCCTGGCCTTTTTACCCTAGCTCAACGCTGCTAAGCAGCCCTTTGTTCCTTTTAGTCATCCACCCACAGCTTTCCCAGTTTTATTACTGCCAAGAGGAATGCTCCTGCTTCTCTAGGCCATTCAGCACATATTGATTCACTCAACTTCTAATCAGCCCTTTCTTATTCTCCACTGTGGCACTGGGAATCACCTGATATTTAAATAGAATCCTGTGGATTAGGATGTCTGCAGAAGCAGATCCTCTTTTGTATGGGGCAGAAGATAAGCTTTGGGTTTCTAAATGCTCCAGCAATCTCTCTGACATGATTAGCACTCCAGGGAGTGTTCCTGTCATCCAGAAGGGCTTTAATTGTGCCTTTGGGGTATTGTGAGGTGGGAGGGGAGCCGACCTGTGCTGAGGAAAGATAAATCATTTATCACATATCTGGGTGTTTTGAAAGCCCCAGCAAACGTCAGGTTGGAGGAGGAAGCTCAGCCAGCATTCCTGCTGGGGGGAATCAGCTCAGGGGATAATTCCCCTGGAGGGGGAGGTTGGCACATCACCTGCCTCCAGGAGATCTGCTGTGTCCGAGGCACTCTTTGGGAAGACATGGCAGCTTTTAGGGCAGGCCAGGTGTGCTGTAGCTGGTCCCCATCACTTACAGGGCTGGCAGGGATCTCAGCCCAGGGACTCCTCTCTGGCCTCACGGGCAGCAGATTTTGTTATTTTTTCATTTTTATTTGTAGGTCCTTTATAGGAATAGCTACCTTTAAGGTCAGGGCTTCATCTGGTAGAAGAAACCTTGTTATCAAGAAGCATGGAGGGAGCAAAGATATAATTTTTCACTGGTCTTTAATTAGTGGGATTTTTGAATGGTTCCCTCACAGGCTAGCCCTTAAGGTTGCTGCTATTTCCGATTTGTCTGACTCTGCTGCCTCCTCCTCTCTCTCTCTCTCTCTCTCCATCCTCCAACCCTCTCATTTCCACTGTTGGGTCCTTCCTTCTCCTTTTGTTGCATTTCCCTGCCTGCAGAGTTTATGATCCTCACACCTAGGGCAGGCTCTGATCAAGTGTTGGAGAGCCCGCGTTGACACTGCCCTGTCACCCTGTCATCGCTGCCACCCTGCCGTGCTCCAGCTGCTGCCGGGTGCCCAAGAGAGGTCTGGCTGCTGAGTCATTGTTTGGAGACCTCTGCAAGCCTGGGCGTGTGGCACTGTCTCTGCTCGGTTCTTTGTATTTTGGCAGGGCTCCCCTGTGGCAAACAAGGGCTGCAGTCTTGTCCAGTAAAAACCTTGAAAAGCAAAACAACCCTCAGTTCACATTTAATGTCTGCATTTCCACCCGGAGCAAACCAGGCTTACAAGCCACGTGCTCTGCCATCTTTCTGCACAGGCAGGTCCTGATCTTTGTGGAGCTTTACTTTTGCTGTAGCAGTAGCACTGAGACTGATATTTAGTTGGCCCCCTAAGCCTTAATATCCATGGAGATAGATATAGAAAAATATCCATCTATGTTTTCATAAAGCTTGGGATTCCTTGCCAGGTGGATTCTAGAACGAAAAAGCAAGTCCAGTTACAGGTGTAGTTATACCAAGTGGGCAGCATGAACAAGAAGCTGAAGAACATTTGGTTTGAGGCTATTTTGATATAGAATTAAACTAACTTGAGTGAATGGCACACCCGAGTCGACTCCCACCTGAGTCAGCAGCAAGATCAGGTCCACAAAAATGAAGATGATGCTTGAACAGGAGAAGTTAGATGGGACCATCAGGCTTCTGATGCAGAGAACAGACCAGGTGTGCATTAAGCAAGCAGAGGAGAGGTGACTGCTCAAACCCTGGCTGCCCTCTCCCTGCACACCCCAGTGGCCCCAGCCTGGCTCCCTGCCATGGTGTGGGCAGAGGGAGGAGGAGGAGGAAGGAAAGCAGAAGCTTCACCTGTGGAGCTGAGCCTTGCCATGAACTCCTACCTGGGAGCAGGGCATGGAGCACAGGGGGCAGAGCAGGGGCTGCAGTCACCCTGCCAGGGCTGGTCAGCATGGAGACGCTGAGCTGCACACGAAGATCTGGGAGGAGATTCCAGTCCATGCTCAGAAAAAGGATCTGTGCTTTCTTCCTGAGGCTTTCTTTGTTTTCATGGTATTATTTTGAAATACCTTCACTAAAGAAATAATTTTCCAAACACCAGATTTCTTGTGGGAACAGGACAATTATTTCAAAAACATTTTTTGGGGGGAGGGAAGTGCACACACACACACAAAGTCTGTAAGGGAGAACCTTTGGTAACTTTCATGAAATATGATTCTAAAATCTTTCAACACAGGAATCTAATTAATAGACACAGATTTTTCTTCATAAATGAGGCAATCCTCTCTAAGGATGTTGTGCCAGCTCTGTGCTGGGGCTGAGAATTCAGGTACTTGCAGACAGGTCACTCACGGGATGCTGAAAGAAATGATCTCTCGTTTCTTGTAACCACGGGTGACCTGGCAATGAGTGTCTGTCCCAATGGCACAAGGCAGAGCCTGGCACAGACAGATCTGCATTGTGATGATGATACATTATTGATACAAGAAGTATTTCACCCAGTTACCGTGCAGACCTCTCCCACAATATCGTCTTGTGCAAGTGCACTGAAATCTCTGTTGACACTCAGCGTGTCCGGCTGTGTCATTATGTTTCCAAACAAGCCACTCCTCCTCCCCTTTGTTTCCTAAACCTCTCACCGAAGAAATTACTGACTTCAGTGCTGAGCCACAATGAGAAAAAAATATATGTATACAAAGCAAGCCCCCCAAAAATCTGTAGGAAGGCACTTTTCAACTAGTAAAGGAAGGAAATGCTTTTTTGGGGAGTGGATTTGGGGGCAATTCCTTCATTACAATCTACTACTTTTTTTTCTTCATGCTGAAATTTTTTTCAGGAGAGGGAGATGACTTGCACTAAGCAGATCCATTGACTGACAAGTGTCTCATCTGAATTTCAAGAATTAATTGCCCTCAAAAGAATTATTATTGCCTCATCTGTTTTTCTGCCCTAAACATGAATGCTTTGGCATGGTAACTTGGCTGTTGACACGTTGTCTTCCTACTTCCACAAGTACTCATCCACACTTAAAATACTTGGGATTTTTTGAGGGGAGGAGAGACTCTTGGGCTTTTCTGGGTTTTTTGTGGGTTTTTTTTGGTCATAGTGTTTGGTTATCAACAGTACTGGGTGTATAAAGGTGTGGAACAAAGGGACCCTTTCATATAAGCACAAGTTTACTGTCAGCACAGGAATATCTTGAAAAATGTACAGAGGTCAGTGCTTAGGACAGGTGATATTCTGTATCTCTACAGATATGACTAGATAAGGAGATATTTACAGGCAAATGAAACCTGGGATTCCTGTCAGTTGAAAAGTTGATATGTTTTTATGCTAACCATAAAGTTGTCTTTTAAAAAAAAAGTTATCTATTATTCAGGTTAGAGGCTGTTAGTTGCTGCCACTGGATTTTCAGGTATCCACTTAGAACTGGAATTAGGGCATATCACGTCCTTTCTTCTTTCAGGATCAATGTTCTATGTTGAAAAATGTCTCCACTGAGGAAATATTATATAGCTTGGATGAGTATAATATACCATAAAAATCTAAATGTTCTAAGAAATCCAGCTCATTAGGAAACAACAAGGACACTTCTGAACTGTGTGAGTCTTTTTAGAAAGGTTTTGTGAAGCTGCCCAGAAAAACCTGAAACTGCACCAAAAGAAAAAAATTAAATCCTGAGGTCAGAGTAATTTTTCATTCAAAAATATTTTAGTCAGGAAACTCAAGCTTGTGTATGAAAATGTATGAAAATGGCAGAGATTATTTTTGTGTAACTCTGCACGTACACTTGTTGCCTCCTGTGTGCAGTCTGCAAAGCTGTCACACAATGACAAAGTTCCAGTGAGTAATGGGGTTTTTTCTTAAGGGTTTATGTGTGCAGGGATTTATAGATCCTGTTGCAATGAGTTATCGTGTGTGGTAACTTCAGAAATAGATTTGGCGTGAACTTCCTTGCCAGTTAAGGAAAGTTATACATGTCAACACGCTTATTCAGTAAAATGCCAGATTTCAGAGCAAGCTCTGTAAGACCAATGGTAATGGGCAAAAAAAAATCTGGTAAGTCTGTAGCCATCCTGCACTTGAGGTGGATAGCAAATGTGGCCACTGTTCAAAATGCCTTTTGTCAACTCACTTGGTCAGTTTTGAAATCTGAATTTCTTCATATTTTTGAAAGGAACCCGTCAGGTGCTTTATGCCAGTCTGCTTTTGTGTTCTTACCCCATTTCCTTATTTGAGCATGCTTCTAATTGCTCCAGTTAAACGAGGTTAAAAAACTCGTTTGCACCAGAAACACCCGCGGTGGTTGAAGGTCAGTGTGACTTTTGGCAGCAGCAGCTTGCCTTCGGTGGCAGAGATTGTGCACCTGTGCCTTGGCTGTTTTGGTGCCAGGGGATTGCCCGTAACAGGGTCTGAACCAGCTCTGAGCTCAGCCCAGATTTGTTTTACAGCCTTGCTGGTGGCTGGCCCTGCAGTGCAATGGCCTGGCTTGCAAACACCTTAGCAGGTAGCAGCATCCTAAATTGCAGCTATTATAGACTTGGCATTGCCTGCTCGACCCATGCCCTGCAAAGCTTTGCTGGAACTGCTCTCCTTTAGGCTGGTAAGGAGACCTTTGCAATCTCTGCGCTTGTTTTAGTAAACTGATCTTATCTGCAGATCAAAATAGATTTTAAAGGTGCCAAATGCTGGCAGTGTGTCTCCTATAACAACACATTTGTTGCAACAGGTGAAGGTTTAAGGCTGAACAGATCATTGGGCTTGGCTGCTCTTTGCACTCCCTTCAGCTTCAGGGAGGCTGAGGGAGGGATGTGAAGCCCTCCAGGGTACAGAGATGTGATTTTTTGGGGCTCTCTGCAGTGTGCATTGCACTCTGGTCTCTGATTTGGGCTGTTATCACTATGTTTCATAAGGACAATATTTACTCTGACACGTGTGGTGTTTTTCTTCCCTGTGCCTTACTATTAAATCCACAGCTAAAAGCACGTTGCTGTGTAATTACACACGCATGTCTTGCTTTGGGTTTAGAAATAAAATTGCAGGTGTCTGCAAGGGGCATCTCTATCAACTCAAATAAGAGCCCTCTTGTAAAACTTGCCTTGTTTCTCCTTTCAGCCTCAGCTGGAATGAATTCTGCAATTACCTTTGGTGGCAGAGGTCTGGGAAGGTGCCGAGGTTTTCTTTTTCATCTTCAGAAATGATGTTGTGATGATGCTGGAAGACTCTGCAGCACTTAGAGGGTGTTATATAACAAGTTAAGTGTGTGCTCGGAGGAGCTGGAGCACTTTGGCCAGGAAATTGGGCTGGGGAGAAGAGTCATCATGGGTCAGGCCTGTGTCAGGGTGTGTGGTGGGGAGGAGGTCAGGCAGCCTTGGAATTTTGGAACAGAGCTGATTGGAGACACTGCTGCCTTGGGATTTCTTCCCAAACACTCTGATTGTGGAGAAGCATTAAGCCACAAATGGGATGGGGCATCTGTCAATCCGTGGGCAGTGCTGGAGAGGGTTGTCCTGAGAGCTGGACAGAGAGGTGCTTCATGAATGGTGGTGAATGTCTGTGTGTGGGCAGAGCTGAAATCAGGGGGGCAGAAGGTGTTCAAGGGCTTTCCTTGCCCCATGAACCCCAGCTGCCCCACAGCCTTCAGCAGAGACAGCACAAGGCCACATCTCTGCTGTCACAGTCACAGCACCTTAGGGGACAGGAGATGGTGGATGAAACCCAGCCATGAACAAGGCTGCCTGGTGGAAAAGTCCCTGTCCATCCTGGGGTCCAGCAGCAGAGCTGGACTTCCCCTGCCACCATCCCTGGAGCACACCCAAAGCCTGCAGTGAGTTTGCACTTGTGCACCTCAAAGCTGTGCTCTGGCTGCAGCAGGGAGCTGGACCCCCCAGGTGTTTCCCAGGTGCATCATAGGTGCTATTAAACACAGGAGGGGGAAGCAGAAAATAGACTTGTCTAGTGCTGTTTTGTCAAAATACAACCAGGACAAGTGCAAACTAATTAGAAATCTAGACAACTCCCATATAAAACGCAATGGTGTGTCATGTGTGTGCCAACAGGCAAAGTGATTACTCAGTTGTTGTTCAGGCAAAAATTCCCACTGAGTAAGGTCAGAGTAATCACCTTGGGATCTGTCCCTCCTGTGCTTGCCCCCAGTTGCCACCGTGCTTTCCATGTGAGGAGCTCCAGGCACTTTTGATCTTGGCTGGGTGCGTGCCTTGCACTCAGGGCTTTGCTGACTCAAGGCAAGGCTTGGCACGACACCTGGACATCACCCATCCTCTGGGAGAGGAAACACAACCTCGTGGGCTTCTCCTGCCCATTGTCCTCCTGCCAGCCCCTCCACCCCTCTGCCTACTGGATTGATTAGGCAATGCTGCCACGGGAGGGATCCCAGTCAGTTGGTCACCTTCCCCATGCCCTTCATCCAGTCTTCCCCAAAAGCTGTGCTGCTCTTTTTCCCACTGCAGGGTGCTGGGGGAGGATTGCTGGTGCCTGGGTCTCTGCTGAGAGCCCTGCTGTGCCCCCTGAGCCTCAGTTCCCTGAGGCAGGTGCATGTTTTGCTCCATTTGTACATTTTTGGCGTTTGTATGCACCTGGGATTCCTCCTGTGTTCTCTCGAGGTCTGTAATGGTAGAGCCGTGGTATTTTTGGTCAAAGTCCTGGGTGTGTCAGACCCTTCACACTTCTCCCTGAATCAGTGTTACTCCTCAAAGCCCACCCCCAGGGCCTGTCTTTACCCTGAAGGTCCATGGCTTGGTCTGTTTCCCTTACTCTGGGTCAGCTTTCAGGATCTGGACCAAAGTTTTTGGTCTCCACAGGGCAGCAGAGGGTGGGTGTGCTTTTTTTGAGGGCTAGGACTCTGGTGTCTGCAGTCATTTTAGTAGCTTGGGTAGTCCTTAATGTCAGTGTAACAAGCACTGCTAGACATTAAACTGTGTCACAGTGTCCCCATCCCTCTATTTCAGGGATTTTCAGTTCCCTGCATCCTTTTCCCCCTCCTCTGCCATCTCCCTGCAGGAATGGATTGCATTCCTAACTTAAATACCAGGGACTCTCATCATCCTCCCACTGCTCCCCATTCACTGTCCTGGGCGAGGGGCTGCAGCAGCCCCTCTCCTGAGCTGTGGGTTTCCCTCCTGGGTCTTTCACACCTGCCCCAGGCCAGCTCCCCTCTACTCTACTCTGCTCCCTGGGCCCCACCCAGCTTTATCGTGGAGACAGAGATATGACACACAGCTGTGTTCACTTGGCTGGTGATCTGTCCCCAGTCAGCCCAAACGCAAGCCAGCACAGCAAGAAGGAAAGGAAGTTCTAGAGAGGGCTTGAGAGAAAATGTTCTGCTCTGTGGCAACAGGAAAGGAAAAAGGATTTGATTTACAGAAAAAAGGAGGCTGCAAGGTGGACTTCTGTGCCAGTTAGCAGGACTCATCCACAGACAGGACAGTTCCCACTTTGACTTCATTTTCTTCTGCTCAGCAGTGGTTTTCTCTTTATATTTCTCTCTATGTGCCCCTGGCTTGATGAACCATAAAATCACAGAATGGTTTGGCTCAGAAGGGACCTTAAAGATTCAATTCCTTCCAACCCTTTGTCATGGGCAGGGAACCTTCCGCTGGAAAAGATGGAGATGCAGCTTTTGGTGTGGTGTAACAGCAGTGCTCTGAGAGGAAATGTCTCCCTTTCTGCTTGTGTGGATATTAAGTGTGGCTGCTGGGAAGGAAAAGGCCTGTCCTTTGGGAGAGTCTTATTAAGGGAAACCAGCTATTAACAGGTATATATGGAAAGGGTGGGGTTCCTTATTACTGCACTCATTTCAGCATCTCCTATCTGCCTCAGGAGTGCATCATGGTGATATCAGCCTTTATTAATATAAAACTCAGTATTACACACCCCTGATTACCCCACAGGTGTAATTCAGTGGGTCTCTGACACTGCAGCCTATCTGATTAAAGTGGCAGTGGAGTGATCAGCGACACCACATTAAGCTGTCAGTGTCAAGGATCTTTTGGTGTAAAGTTAAATTATATCCAAGGATTAAAACCTGGGAGACTGTGATCTCATTAGCTGAAGTTTATCCTGTGAGTGGTTGGGATGTAATAACTTGGTGATGCAGAGATGAAAATGCCCAATGGCCAATTTTCTCTGTGGGAAAGTGAGAAGTTACTTGGGTTTGGTATGTGCTGCATGACTCTTCATGTGCTTTTTTGATTTTTTTTTTCCAGTCTAAGGAATAGACTATTGTGGAAAGATGTAGTCACTTTAATTCTTTTCCAAGCATGTATGGATTACAGAATTTTCCCTCTCTCTTTAAGGAAAAGTATCTTTATCTCGTTCCTGTCTTTATTACAGAGTTACCACAAAACTCTAATTAGGGGAAGCATGTTTTTAGTGGTGGGGCTGCTAAGAAATTAGTACTTCTGTTCTGAAGTCCAGTGTTGACATTTAAATGCTGTGTGGGAATAAAAAAACCTGCATTTCTTGCAAAACAAAACTCAATTATTCCTAATGAAAAATTTTCAGAAACCTTTCATTTTTGTAGTACAGGTGTCTTAAACTCTACTTTCATACAGATTTTAACAGAGAGATCATAGTTAAAGAAAAAAACAGAGTCTATCAAAACAATTTTCTAATTGATTTTGTTAATATGAAAAGTTGTTTGGTTTCTTGCTTTCTTGACAACGCTTCTATCAAAGCAATTCTGAAAAACATTTAATTCTGTTTATAATTACTTTGTTGTTGTTGTTTTAGTAGAAAACTCTTCCCTCAGATGTTTTGATCACCTTTATTCAGCGCACGAGGGCCCAGTGCTTCGCCTGGGAGCTGCAGGGTGGCTTCAGATGGATTTGATGGGACTCAGCACAGCTGAGCATGAGTCCCACAATGTTTACCCAGCCATGAGACAAGCAGGTGTAATTATATTGGCCTTTATCATTTTCTCATGGCTGCCTTGCTGATCAGCTGCCCTTGGTGAGGAACCTGTGTGTTTCCATGGCTGTGGGTGCACACACAGACACCAGGGCTCCCCACTGGACCATTCCAGCCCCAAAGGGGGTGGAAATTAATCTCTTTGTCAGAATTGAAGCTTTTCTGGTCCTGCTGTTGGTAGTGGGGACTCTGATGTGGTTCAGTCATAGCTCAGGATGCCCCTTCCCCTTTTACCCTTCTCACTCCTCCATGCTTTGCTCTGTGAATTCAGGTCCCTCAAACTGATCCTTCTTCAGAGAGCTTGGTGCCCAAACTGGCCTCATTCTGCACTACTTGGAAATAAATAACCTTCTCCAAGTGGCATTATGCTGTGTCCTCATAATAGTTCTTGCTTCTTTCCTTTTTTTCCTCCTCTGAACTCAGGCTGTCAGTGTGCAGAGGAGCCTGGCTGTTCTGCCCTCTCAGTGAGCAGAAGTGGGAAGAAGGTGTTTTATCATCTGCCAGTCAGTGGATGCATGTGAACAGGCAGGAGAAGTCAAGCTGGCCTTTAAGGCAAAAGATGAGCTAAAGAAAAAAAAAAAAGGTATATTTCAATGACAGTGAGAAAGTGGTATAAGGGCTGACAATAATTGTGTGCAACTTAAGGAACGAAAAATATCCCAGATTCAGCTTCTTTTCAGTTGCTTCTTCTATGTCAATATTTAGCTTTACAATTTTAGGGAGGGGATCAATACTTGTGTTTCAAGTAGTGCCTCTGACCCACTCACATGACAAGCTTGTCACTTGGTGTCTAAATAAAAGCTCTGGTGATAAGCAACCAATGCTGTTCCTGAGTGGACTGTACAGGAAATATGCTGGTTTTTTACTCACTCAATTCCCAGCTAGGGAGACAGACACTGGAGTGAAAGCTCAGCCTGAACTCATGACTGTAAATGTCAGGCATTGGAAATGGTCATCATTGCTCACAGCTTAAGTCAGCTTCCCATTCCCCAGCACCCTTTTGTTGTTACTTTGTCAGGTTTCTCTCTTGAGGGGTGTATTTTCCAGTCTTCTCACCTCTCTCATTTCTCTTTCCCTCTGTATTGCAATTCCTGTGGAGCTTCCTCTTACCTTTAAAGCACTTCCCACACCTCTTGTGGCCAAAATTGCCCATTGACCTCCACATCATTGTGGGTGAGGATGAGCAGGAGTATTGAGGATGATGTGAGGACCTGGGGTTACACTTCTACGGTGGGTTTGGGGTGGTTATTTTAAGGGCAAAAGCTGTCATTTGCTAAGAATTTATATTCATTTCATGAAAACGAAGTTCTTCTTCCTGTTCCATTTTTAATTGGCACTTTTAATGTATTCTACTCTTTGCTAGCAAAAAGAAACCTGTTCTCTTTATGCTTCCTCCCTACTTTTTGATTCTTTTCCTTTCACTCTGATCAGCCAATTTGTCTACCAAAGGTTTCTCAAGATAAGTACATGATTTGCCATGTGCACCAAAACATGCTAAATGGATAAAAATAAGGAATGTTAAGGTTTAAGTCCTCAAATCTCTATATATTATATTAATTTTCATAAGAAATGTTTCATGAATTATTTTGGAGATGTTTCATATGGTGAGGACTCTTTCAGGGTTGCTCTCCTCATGGCTTTTTCCCCCCTTAACCAGAAATACATGTTCTTTTGCCTGATGCCATTTTTATACTCCTACCATTATCTCCCATGCATACCTTTTCCTTTAAGCATTTACTCGATGCTGGAGACTGTGCCCTGTTCAAAAACAATTACATTAATTCCTGCATTTTTCACATAATGTGATGTGTGTCTGCTGCAGCCTACAAAGGCTTAATAACAAGGCTAAATGCTCTCTGTGGGTGCAGTGAAGATTAAGCTGGCCTGAGCATGGAAAGTGCAGAAAATAAAGTGGAGGGGAAAGGCTTTTGTTCAACTGAAGTGGGGTGAGAAACCTTTTCCTCACCTGGGGCCACACAGGGTTCCCAGGCACCAGTGTCTCTGGCAGTGGCACACACCAGTCTGTGTTTCCTTATCACCCAGACCTTGTACAACGCCCCAGACCTGAGGTGAGAGCAGGGCTGCAGCCAGTGGGGTCTGTGCCCCTTCCTGCCCCACAGCACCAGGACCCCCCAGCCTGCTGAGCCTCAAGCCCCCAGGGGTGGCACAGAACCTGTGTGGAGTTCTGCACCCAACTCTGGGGCCCCAGCAGAAGACACTGAACTGTGGGAATGAGCCCAGAGGAGGGCACGAAGATGATCACAGGGCTGGAGCACCTTTCCTGTGGAGACAGGCTGAGAGAGTTGGGGTTGTTTAGCCTGGAAAAGAGAAGGCTGCAGGGACACCTTAGAGCACCTTCCAGTGCCTACAGGGGTTATAAGAGAGCCTGGAGGAGGACTTGTGACAAGGGAGTGTAGTGATAGCACAAAGGGGACTGGCCTTAAACTGAAGGAGGACAGAATTAGGTTAGAAATTAGGAAGAAATTCTTCCCTGTGAGGATGGCGAGGCATGGGAATAGGTTGCCCATAGAGGCTGTGGACTCCCCCTCCCTGGCAGTGTCCAAGGCCAGGTTGGCTGGGGCTCTGAGCAGCCTGGGATAGTGGAAGGTGTCCTTACCCATGGCAGGGGGGTGGAACAAGATGATCTTTCAGATCTCTTCCAACCCAAACTGTTCTATGATTCTACGAGTGGGGAAATGGGAGTCCAGGAGCATCCTTTGGGACAAAAGAGTGGAATACAAGACTGGACAAAGATCAGTAGAGAGAATGAGGACCAGGGGTGGGACTTTGCAGGGCACCACGCTGGGGAATTTGCCATCAGGGTGGAGGTCTCACACCTCTGTGCTCAAGAGTCAGCTTTCAAATTCAACCAAGCAAGGAAACAGCTCAGCCCTAGCCCTGTGCGATGAGAGCTGTGTGTGCACAGGGATATTCCCTGGTGGAAAACAGCACGTGTGGTTGCAGTAGAGGCAGAAGCTCATGATTTTGGGGAGGGTAATGGCAGGAGAGAAGGGAGGCCCACACCAGTGTGTGTACAGGCAAGGTGTTGCAAAATGATAGCTGTGTCAGCAGCTGGCCAAGCCACGTGGATGTAGTGAGGCAGAACTTGTCGCCTTTAGCCTCATTCTAGGGAGCCAGATTGGGTAAAGCAAATTTATTAACCCAGAATTTAATTTATAATTTCTCCTGGAGGAGAAAATTCAGAACTCGTCTTGTTCTTTTCTCTGCTCTTGCCATGCCTGAAAGGAAAAGTAACCAGCTGAGGTTTCAGGTGTCTGACACTGATGCAATGGCAGTGCAGGGTGAAATAACTAGTTGCAAACCCTGCCTGGGAGCGTGGAAGATTTGCTGGTGCCGTGCTGAGGGACAAAGCTGCCACTGGTGCCCGAGCTGTGGCTTCCCAGGCACAGTCCCACCCTTTTAGCCTCTGGTGTGGGCACTGCCCTCGGTGTTACTGCCTCAGCAGCCAGAAGTGCTGAGCCAGATGCTGCCTCTTTAGGTAGGGTTCCCATCCCATCTCCCAGAGAAATTGGAGTTGCGTAAGGGCGCAGATTGGAAGCCTTGCTGGGGCACGGGGGAAAGGGAAGTTGTAATGGGATAAGTGTGCAAGGCTCAAGATCCTGTGGGAGAAGAGAGGGTGACAGCCACGTTTCTCTCTGCTGGCTGGGGAGCAGATCATTCACCTGCTGATTGCTTCTCATTCTCAATCTGCTCGTCGTTCCTGGTGTTTGAACTGATACAAATTCCTGTTACCTGCTCATATACCCATGCTCTTTTGTCCAGTGGGTCCCTGTGCCATCACTAACTGCTGCTGGAAGTGTCAGTCTCACTCTTCAAAACTAGATTCCTCCCACTGGATTCAATTTCTCCTGGACTTGTGTACAAATGTGCCCTTTACACACACCTGGACTGGGTGGCTGTGAAGAAACTCTCACAAAGTTCCTTACAAGTCAAGCACACAAACCCTTCAGTTACAGGTAATACGATGTGAGGGTCTGTAACAGACCCCTATGGTATGGAAAGGTGATTTAAAAAAAATAAAAATCCATATCATGACTGTCTGAGGGTGGTAAACAGACATCTCACTCTTCCAAAGGTCAAGAGAAAAAGGTCAACAGGAGGAGGAGTTGTGTGGCCAGGTTCCTCCAACATGGGAGAGACAACTCATCTCAGAAACGGGAGGCAGCTAATAATGGACTGGCTATTTCAGTATCCTTCCTGGTTAACAGAAATAGATTGAACAATCCAAAGGTGGGAGTGAACTAAGTGATCATAAAAGCCAGGTCACCACGATATGACTCGTGGATTTCAGGAAAGGTTTGGAGCTGTTTGGCTGTTATCTGGGACAAAAGTCTAAAGGGTAAAGGATGACTGGCATTAAGATACTGTATACAAAACATGCTGGTAGACTTTCCTGATGCAGCAGCCAGCTGGAAAGCTTTGTCTGACATGCCCTGCAGTCCCTGGAGAGGAGTTTGGTGCAGACAGGGACAACCCCGCTTCAGACGTGGCATGAACTCAGGTGTGGGGAACAGTTCCTTGGCAGCAGCAGACCAGAAGGACCCAGCTGTGAACAGGGTACAGAGGATGTCCAGCGGCAAATTTGGCCTTCAGCAAGAATGGCCAAACTCGAAACAGCCTTGTGCTACGTTATGGGCTCTCTGGATTTGTTTGTGTTTTGGGATTCCAGCACGTTGTACCTCGAGTGTTCCATGTCCGCAGGAATGTGAACAGCGTTAAAATCAAGATTAGGGCGATTGATACGGAGCTGTTTGTTTGCTAACCTGGTTCCAAAAGGTTGTTCCGCTTTGTAGTGTGCTCTGGGTTATAAATGGAGGTATCCTGATGTCTGGGTCTGCTCTGGAATGTGCACAGTGAAGCCAAAGGTTCACAGTGCCCTGAGCTGGGCTGATGCGTTGCCCTTCGTGCAGTCTGGGGAGACAAGGGATATAGCTCTTGCTATAATAATATTAATAATAACACTGATGAAGAACAAGAGATTTGAAAGAAATCTCATGTCATTACCGAAGCCCTGTGATTCAGCCAGCTTTGTTGTCTTGCAGCCCTCTTGCACACTAAATACGTTCTGTTAGCTGCTGCTAGAGGTTCCTTTTACTGTTACAAAGCTGGAGCATGAAGAGAAATATGTGCCATGTCCAGCTTTTCCTGTTCAGGGAGTAATTTTTTCCATGACGTCTAATCTTTTTCTTTTGCTGAACTGTCAGCAAAGCCAGACCACTTTGGCTTGGCATTTCGCCCACATCCACCTACATATTTTTCTTAACAGCAAACAAACTAATTAAATGCCTTTATCTTATGAGGCATTCCTTTCTCTCAGGTAGTTACTGATTAAAAAAAATAAATAAAACTTCTCACTATTTTGAGAAAACAAGAGATGAGTCAGTGTGTTCACAGCCTGGTTTATTATTAAATAAGAAGCCAGGATCAAAAAAAAAAAAAAAAAGAGCAGGGTGGAAAAAAAAGTTAGTGCTGTCATATTGTGTTTGTGGCCAGTGAAAAAGACTGTTCTCACTTCAGTGAGCATTTCCAATATCCATTAAAATTCATGAGCAATACATTTGCACATGAAGGTGGACAGGGGTACATAAAAGAGGCAGAGGTACCTCTCATGTGAAAGATTATTGTAATAAAATGTAAATTTTATAAACCGAAGTTCATATTGCTTTGTGTTCAATAGCCCTTTCAGTAATGCCAGCTGGAAGTAGAAAGGCAATTATTCAAAGTCAGCAGAGGTTCTCCACCTCTAACAGATAACAATAACCTTAAAAAGAAGACAAATCTTCAATTAGTAACTTTAAAAAAAGTACATTTTAAAAGTGAATTAATTGGGAATGGAAAAAAATCAGACAGGTCATCTATGCCAATATCTGCTGTTGGGGGAGTGGGGCATGGGGGGGATAGCAGGATGTGTTCTCTGGAATTTGTGGCTCCCAAGCAATTTCCCTGGTGATTTGGATAAATTCCCTGGAGATGTGTTGTCTAGTGGGTGCCAGGACACCTCTGAGCTGCAGAATAGCACAGGATAACAAGGAAGCAGGAGCAAGGGACACAGAGCCTGGCTGGGTGGTGCCATGAGAGCAGTGGGGCTGGTTCTGAGATGGTTTCTCATGGCTGGACTGAGGAGCAAAGGTGATGCTGGTGAGGGCAGGTGGCTCTGGTGTTAACCTGAACTGATCCCTGTGGACCTCCTGGGCCTGAGCAAAAAGGTGCCACTGTCTGAGCACTGCCTGCAGCACCCTGACCAACCCAAGGCACCAGCCAGGCAGTGAGTGCTGAGCATGTTGATAACCTCTTGCCAGGACAGCAGCCACCGTAATGCTCTAAGCTAAAGTGAAAACAACAATAAAGAGGTCTTCAGTTGTCTCCTTCCCTAATATTAAGCCCGTTTCTAGGCTTGCCTGTGTTTGTCTGGAGAACAATTTGTGCCCCAAGACAAACCAGGAGACGCTTGCTGCTATTACCAGCAGCCCTCATTCTACCTTGGGAGGTGTTGCAAAACGTGTAAATCAGCTTAGCTTTTCATCCCTGGGTTTTCTTAATCAGGACTTCAACTCCAGCCTTTGATGCAGGCTTTACTCACAACAGACCCATTAAGTTATTTGCTCCTGCTATTGTATATCCAGGAGATCCACACATGCCCCACAGTTACACAGAAGCCATCCAGTCTGACACCAGTGTTTATGCAAATCTCCAGGATTTATCGTTTGGTGTAGACTTTTGGGATAAAGTGCCAACCCTGTATTTAAAAGCTACCATGCCATGGAGTAGCATCCCAGCCCCAGAAAAAAAAAAAAAAAAAAAAAAAAAAGAAAAAAGCAGGAGCTCTTGGCTTCCAGTGGCACCATCTCTAATCCCAGCCCTGAATGATTCAGAAGCAGGCTGAGATCTCCCATGCATTGTTTTGATCCCTAATCCTGCCCAGTCCTCCTCCTTTGATATGCAGCAGAGGGCTGCTGTTCACCAAGGGGTGATTAGGAGACACCATATTCTGGAGGTTTGGTGGCACTGGGCAAAGTGGAGTCAGTGTGGCCTGAAAAAGATGCTGAGAAGGCCCCATGGGTGGAGCTGATGGTGAATTTGGCCAGACAGTGATGGTGAGGAGGGCTAAATAACCCCGACACCAGCTCCCACCCTGCCTTCCCACTGGGCCAATTACAGCAGGAAAACAGGCTCTGCCAACCCAAGTGTTAAGTGTGTGCCTGTAGACACAAAGGTGGGAGTCCCTGCCTCATCCCAAAATAGCCCAAAAGTCATTGCCTTGTTTTAATGCCAGCCCTCCTCCTGCTTGTGAGCTCTGTGGATCACTTGGGCTCCACCAACCCTGCCGTTCCTAATCTTGGCCCTCATCTTAGCACAGGACCTCTGGGAGCTCATCCTTATGAAAAACACTAATCCCTTCAGGACGCTGTGCAGGCTCTCATCCCAGGCTCCTTGATTGACCTCGTGGTAAAACAAGAAACTCCTCAGCTCCTGCTGAATGAAGTCCTGAGCTTTCTGGGGCGTTTGCACTGCCTTTGGGCTTGGATTAGCACTGGTGCCACGTGGGTGGGGGGTTGAGGCTCCTGTGTCTGAGGGACCATGTGGAAAACTAAGGGACTAAAGAGTAGCAAGGATCAATTGTCTATGTGCCTGCAAGGCCAAACAAGCAAAAGTGAGGGTGTCATCCTGAGGGAAAACAGTGATCTGTGATTTGTTCAGGTGTGTTTTGAAAAAGAACCATGGCATAAAGCAGGATGGTCAGGGGTTGGTTTGTCACAGGCTGAAGATCTCTTGGGCTTTATGTCCTCTTCTGCTGTGTCCTGATGGACATTTAAAAATGGGATGGCTCCCCTGTGGGTGAAGAATCCTCATTCATTTTGTGCCAACTCAGGGCCTGTAAGCAAGGATATCACCCCATCATTAGGGCTCAGGCTGCTCACAAAGCTGTAATTTCTGTTGGGTTCTTGTAGTCCTGTGAAACTGAAGACTCAGCATCACCTGGGGCAAAAGGGTCATAATTCACTTAGGTTCAGCTCAATGTCACTGGATTAGAGTGTTGAGAGCAGAAGCTGAAGAGTTTGATATAACATGAGCATCTGCAGGGCCTGTCTGGCTAAGATAAAGGCTGATTTATGTGGAGGCAAATGGTGTTTGATTGGCTCAGAAGGCAGATGAGATTTTACTGTAAGGATAAAATGGGCCAGTGTCTGCTGGTGTAACCCAGCATTGATTCTCCTGGGCCAGATTCAACTCATTGTATATATATGTATATAGTCTATATACTGAACAGGTATTTTGGTTTGCACCCATGAACAGAAAACTACAGCGTAAAAGCAGACAGAGTTGTGGTCCGGGCCTCAGACAAGGGGCAAGATGGGTGTTGGATCTCAGAAAAGTCATTTTCCCCATTGTGGAAAAGAATGAGTGGCAAACTTGGCTGATCAGTGGTGCCAGGAATGCTGAATCAGATAACTTTGTTTAGGACAATTGGATGTTAAATGTTGCTGGAATAAGTTACTTGTTCCCATGATGACTGTTGGCTTGCAATCATCTTCTAGGTAACATTGCTCATTTCTTTTGATCACAAAGGCAGCTTCTAGCAGCTTCTCATAGAAGCCACCCCTAGAGTCCTCCCCCAACCCCCAAAATGTTGCCATGCAAACCCAATACACCCAAAAGACCACCTGACATATGCCTGCAGCTCTGAGCCTTCCCATCACCCAGGAATCCTCAGCCAGTATCTCCAACCTTTCAGAAACTTCCCTCCACGCCTCAGTTCCACAGGTTATCTTCTGTCAAGGCAGCCCTAAGCCCCAGCCCTAACACAGGAGACTATCAAAGACTAACTAAACCTAACACAAACCCTAACGAAGAAGCACTGTTAGCTCAGGGTGGATCACACGATTACCCTTGGAAACAGCAGCACTTACTGGAGGTCTTCAGTCCCTGCTAAAAGCAGGATGTTAGACTGGCTCTTTGGTTCCTTCCTTGTGTCCATAGGCATAACCCAACCCCAGTGTGAGCCTGGGCAGCTCAACCCAGACTGTTGGACAATCAGCTTTGCCAGCAATTTCTCACAAGCAGCACTCGCCCCAGGAAGATCCCCCCAGAGGAGATCCCTGGCTCTGCTACTCCTGCACTCCTCTGCCTTCCTCTAAACCCAGGCATGAGCCCAGGGCTCCATCTCCTACACCAAAACCCTCTTGTAGCTCCAGTGATACCCTGAGGTGTGTCCCAGGAGTTTCTCACTGCTGGGCTTTCCTGTGGCTGTTTAACAACAAAGTGGAGGCAGTCTGGGTGGGATTTGGCTTTCCTTTCTTTGGGCAGCCCAGTTCTCCTGGGCTCACCTGGGCTGTCTGCTCTCCCTCTCCGGTCAGTGCAGGGCACTCAGCTCACCCAGAGGTACAGCCCCATGAGTGAGAAAGGTGGGGTGAACAAATATACTGAGTTTTCCTCATTTTCTCTCCACTGATTGCTGGGGGAGCTTTGGCACACTTGCAGGGACACCCGAAGCTGGGTGTGCTGCATTTCATCTGGCTATGAAAATTTATATTTGATGAACAACCTAAACAACTGTGATTGAGCATTGCTGAGTAGCCCTATTCGCCCTGGTTTAATAGTCTCTGACTTGGTCACCTATTTCTAGCTCTTGCAAATGTGTTCTTTTGGTCCTCTGCTGGTGCTCTCAGAAATTAATTGGTAAGAACGTTACCTGCTGTGGTCGGAGCACAGCCCCTGACTTGGGATGTGTGGGAGGAGACCCTGCACTGCTGCCGGGTGCTGCTGTGGGAGGACTCTGAGCCCTTGATGATGCTTAGACTATTGGTGCCACGGATTTCAGCTCCGAGGAGCTGGCATGCTGTGCTGAGGCAGTGGGCTGAGCCCTGCCCTGGGATCCCTGTCCCTTCTGGAACAGCCTCTGAGACCACACATCCCTGTTCATCTAGCACACCATGTTCAGGAATGGATGGTAAGGGGAGGCCAGGGAGAGATGCAGCAGTCAGGGAAAACAAAACAAACCCACAGCCTCCTTTTTGTCAGGAGCTGTCGGAAAAGCACCTGGTGGAGAGCTGATTTAAGCTGTTACCTGACACCAGGTGATATCATGGTGCTGTCTCGGGTGGGGTCTGCAGAGAGCAACTTTAGTACAGGAACATTAGAGATGTAATGGCTGGTTCAAACAATGGGAGTCAAGGGAAATAAAAGAGGAGGATAAGAAAGTAATTGTCATAATTAGGCAGGAGGGGAAAACTGAATAGGCTGTGTTGGAGGCAGAAAAACGCTGCTGGGTTACCTGCTGCAGGTGTTGAGCTGTAATGGCAAAGTCTCAAAAGGAAAAATTAAGAGTTGTGTAATTAATACTCTATGAATAATGCAAATAGATGCCCTCACAAGTAGTTGTATAACTGATTTTGTTACAGGGATGCTGCGTAATTCCACAATGTGCTTTTAATTTCCAGCTCTCTTCTTGGTGTTCTTCCTCCACATTTCTTTTGCAGGAGTTGGCTTTCTTCTAAGTTTGCCATGTCTGTCCCCATTTTGCTGCTGCAAGAGAGAGAGACTCTTAAAAACTCAGCTCAGCTAAGATAGGAGGATGTGAAAGGTGGATCCCTGGGACCTCCATTGTAGGTGTTAGATAGAGAGAGAAAAAACCTGTAGTGACTGTGCAGGGTCACAGGCTGAGTTACAGAGGATGTTGGCAGCTGTACTCCCACAAAACACTGAAACTGCTTCTCCAGGGAAGCAGACACCTCCAGCCCCTGGAGACCACAGTGCAGCCCTGCAGGATACAGAGGGGAGAGAAAATCTCCACTGGAGAGGGCTGAAATACATGGGCTGTCCCTTGTGATCATTTCCCTCCCTCCCCCCCTGCCCTGTGAGTCACTGAGGATTCACCTCTCAGCTCTGGATGCATGAATTCACCACGACTCAAAGGGCAGAAGAGGAGCAGGAGATGAAGAGAGGCTTCAGCAGCCTTCCAGTGGCAGCTGGCACAGTGAGGAGAGGACAGGCAGGCTGGACCCTTGGCACATGTGGTGACTGCAGGCACAGCCTGGGAGGTACAGCTGGGTCACCCTGCAGTGACAGCATCCCTGCAAGTGCTGCTTCAAGGGACACCAAATGTGGGCATCTAGGAGCTGGCTTAAAGTCTGGTGGGTGAAGTTTGTGGCTAAGACTGAGTTGAAAGAAAGACAAGGCAGATACATTTGCAGCTTAATGATTTTTTCAGACAAGAGATCAGCACTTAATGTAGCCTAGGCACAAAGCAGGCACTAAATTGGAGCAGCCATTCCTTGGAGAGCCTCAGAACTTCTTATCTGCATGTATGCTAGAAAATACCTCACTCAGATGTATTTCTGGTGAGGAAATCTTCCTGTCCCAGGTTGTCTTAATGGCTTGGTTGAAGGATGGGATGTCAAATAGCACTAAATTTAATCCATGGTTAAAAGATTATTTCTTGGCTCTTCAACAACAACATGTTCCGTGGAAACCTGGTGATCTTATGTGTGTCACAATAGAATATTTATATCCTCATTAGGTATTATTTGTGTCACAACTCGGATCTGTAGCCAAACTCTGCTGGCATCAGATGTGTTTGTACTGACATCTTCACTTCCCTGCTGTCGGCCAAATTCCTTTGGGGCAGAACTGGAGGATTGGATTGGTTGTTCAGGAAGAGCTTTAAACAGTTAAAAGCACTGGAGGGGAAACCAAACCCAGAAACTGAGGCTGGCTCTGGCCTTCTGGCAGGTTTCTCCAGCAGCACCCAGGACTTCCCTCTTATGTTTTGCTCAACTCTCATGGTCTACTGGGGAGCAGCAGAGCTGCCCCCAAAGCCCCAGCATCTCTCAAGAGCTGGGCTGTGCCTGTCCCAGAACAGACCTCTCAAGAAATTAAACTCTGTGTGGAGCTGAGGTGCTGGGGCTCGCTCTCCCTGCAGGACACCCAGTGCCTTGCTCAGGAGAGAATCTCCTCTGCGGCTGGGTCTGCTCCCATCGCTCGCTGCTGGCACAGGAGCTTTGATATCTGATCAAGGAAGATAATTGAAGCCTCTCAGGAGGCCTTCGAGGAAGCCATAATCCTCTGGCACGACAACGTGGCTGCTGAGGAGTGGCCAGGGCTTGGCACAGAGCCCCTGGCACTCAGCAGGCATAGGAAAGGGGCAAGGGGACATTTTTAGCTGAGCTATATAAACCTAACTTTGCTGGGAGCCTTCATCCAATTGGCTGGAAGTTTTTGCCCCTTGATTCTTGGTGTCTGGTGTATATTGTTAATCTGGGACACATTCAAGGCCTTAGGATGAACCTGGGGAAACAAACAGAACTTGGGAAAACAGCAGAAGGGCAGGAAGAGGCTTGATAAAAAGCAGTGTAGCTCTGCAACTGCCCACCATACATGTGTGCCCGTGTATGTCTGCAATGGATGTAAGAAATACTTGATAAATCCCTTCTTTATGGGCTTAGAGGAGCAACAGTTATTAAAATATGGTGAAGAAGGCAGCTGGGGGACAAGGGGGGGAGTCAGAATGGTGTGGGTTGGAAGGAACCTTAAAGATCATCCAGTTCCAACCCTGGTGCCATGAGCAGGGACCCCTTCCACTGGACCAGGTTGCTCCATCCAGCCTGGCACAATTAAACCACAATAATCCACTGCAAAGAGATGAGGCCAAAAGTCAATAAGCTACTTGCAACTCCTATATTTTTTTGGTGATGCAGGAGCAGCAGCCTCATGTACCATTTTGGACCCAGCTCCTTGCACCTGGGTTTGGATTTGGGTTGTTGGGATGGGATAGGGTTGGAGCTGTTGTCAACAAGTAGCGTTGAAGGAGAGTCAGTAGGAGTTTGTATCCTGTCTCGTGTGACTGCTGAAAAGAAGGTAAAGATGAATTATTCTGCCACAAGAGGAGGTAGAAGCAGAATCCAAGGGCAGGATGCCTTTAGACTGATCAAATAAATGCTTTCAAGGGTTTTTTTTTTAATGTGTGTGAATACATATATGCACACTCATATATTTATGTGTCTGAATATGCATAACAATACATATGTATCTAATAATATTTTTTAAAATGCTAACTGAAGAACAGTGTAGGATTCTGGAAATATTTAAATATTTACTATAGATAAAGTGGACACTGTGATAAGTGACTAAGTGGATGCAGAAGGCATTTTCCCTCTGAGCACTGTACTTCCTAACTGCTTAGAGAGGAATTATTATTTGATTTTTCCTTGGGTTTTTAACACAGGAAACTCTTGAGGCAAAACTGAATTTGAGGAATGCTGGTCTCACCCAGATTGTACCTTCTCAGTTGGGAACAACCCTAGCAGTGTTCATGGCTGAGCAGGTGGATGTTTTTTCCTCTTTCTTTGCAGACGGGATTTGATTTCTTTCTGACAGCACCAGTGTCCCACGGGAGTGGATTACAGGGTTGTGGCAGAGCTGTGATGTGTCTAACTGGAAGCTTTGGCAGCCTTGAGGGACACACCCTGAGGCAGCTTTCAGCCACGTGCATGCTCTGACAGACCTCAGGGAGCTGGGATGGAGTGGCTAAAGGGGAGAGCTGCAAACTGCTGTGGGACCAAGGAGTCGGTGGGATCAGGTCAGCAAAGCATTGCACAAGCAGAGATGAGTTACTGCCGTCTCCATTCTCGTGTTTTAGTCTGCTCCTGAAAGTAAAGAGTGATGGCCCTGTCTGTGAGCAGCTTGTGCTGGGAGGAATTTGGTGGATGTGGTGACCTGGGAGCTCCCTGCCTTGAGAGGTGGCTAATTTTCAGTGTGAAAATAAGACACGAGTGTTGCGTGAGCGAGCGTGGGAGGAGCGCGGGCACGTGTGTGCCTGTGCAGGGAGGGGCACGGGCACCTGGCTGTCCCTGTGAGGCCAGTGAGGAAAGAGCCACTCCAAAATGCTGGAATGGCTGGAGATCCCATCCCTATTGCCTCCTGCCTCACCCAGCCTCACCCTGTCCCGTGTCCCTGTTGATTCCTTGCAAGGAGCTCAGATGGGGCTGATCAGTGGGTTGGGTCCTTCCCTGGGAAGTCCCACTGCCTTGCTGGGACACTTGTGTCAACTTGTGACACTGGAGGAGCCCTGCCTGCAAGCTCACAGAGGGGACAAAGTAGTGGCACGCACTGGGGGCCTTTGTGGCACACCTCAGAAGAGTTCTGGGAATTTTACATGGAAACAACCTGACTTTAAATGTTTTTCTAGATGCTGTAGAGCACTGGCTGGAGCAGGGTGCTGCAGTGTGGGGCAGGAGGGAGCAGAGGAGGTGGCATTTGAAGGAGCAGTTCCAGATGTCTGCAGGCGTTAAGCCAAGTCCTGTAGGTCGGCGTCCCTTTGCTTTTAATGGGAGTCAGATGCATAAAATCCCTTGGAAACAGGCTGCTGTTGTTGAAGGAATGACAGCCTCCCCTGGAGCACCTTTTCTTGGCTTGCTTCAGGCTAGAGAGTCTGTCAGCACAGTCCTGAAAATACCATGGAGCAGAACAGTCCTTTCCAAGGGTGAGCTTGGCTAGCTGTGCCACTGGGGACTGCACCCTCTGCCTGACCCCAAGCCAGCCCTGCTCCCCCCCTGCCCTCCAGCTGCCACCACCCATCCCAGTGGGGGGAAAAAAGGGAAACCCCTCTAAGCACAGGCCTCTGCCAGCAGGGCGAGGCCGGTGTATTCCTCCACATTTGTTGGCCTTTTAGTTTATATTTTCTTTTAACTCCTCCAGGAAGGAGGAGTTGAGTTACCTCTCAACTAATTGAGAGGTAAGGGAAGCACAGAGGGAGGAGGGGGAGGATCAGGTATGCCTCAGCTTCCCCAGTGGCACAGGCTGGTTCTGAGCCACGATGACTCCCCAGCCCTTTCTCTTTGCTGAGTGTGCTTGCCAGCACACCTCATTAACAACAGCCTTCACCATCGGGCTTCACCCTGGCTCGAGTGGCTGTTTTGGTTACTAATGAGGAGAAATGAATGGATAAAGTCCAGTGGCATCAGCAACACCGCCTCCCTGCCAAAAACTGGCTGGCAAAGCCCAGCCAGCCCCGTGAGCCGGAGCCACCTGTAGCGTGGTGCTTGCTGGCACACGCCGAGCCAGCTGCCTCTCGGGGCAAAGGGCTGCTGCAGGGTTGCTGCAGGGCTGCTGCAGGGCTGCCTCGTCCTGGCAGGCCTTTGGGAAGGGTGCTGTGCTGAAAGCGTGTCTGGGGCTGTGTCCTTGGCAAGGCCAAGGGGATGCCTGGAGCAGTTCTGCAGCTCTCTCTCCCCAGAGCTGGCAGAGACAAGGATGGGAAGTGAGCCCCTCAGTTTCCAACTCTGCGAAGGTTTTTGCTTTGGAAATGACCTAGAGCTGGGACCTTTTTGGCAGATAAAACACCGCCCTGGTGAAAGGGAGGGGAGGTGCAGGCTGTGGGTTGTACCTGTGCCCAGAGAACTTGTCTGCATCTGCACAGGCTGCCCTGGTTTGCTGCACAAAAGCAAACTTCTTCCCTGGGAATTGGTGCAGTGAGAAATTTGTCAGGAGCCAAAAGGATAAGGGGAGAGCAGAGATGATCCTGAGAGCAGTTTGGCTTGGTGTGCAAAGGAGCAGTACCACCTTTCTTTAATAAATCACCATCAGTATCTGGATTTGTGTCGAGACCTGGGGAATAAAGGCTTTTCTGCTTTGGGAAGTCAGTCGTCAGGCTAAGTTAATCTCAGGGCATGCAGCATCTTCGTCAAGCTGGGATGGCCTGGTCTGCTGAATAGATTTTAAATCTGATCTTTTTTTAAAGGAAGATGTAGTCTTTTGTGAGCTGTAGAGACCAGCAGAGGTTAAGCTGAAGTCAGCCTTTATATTCACCACAAATGTCTAGACTTTGATTTTGCAAATGCCTAAATCCCACTGCACGTGTGCTTTTGGATGTAGCTGCTGTGATAGAAGTTTCCAATGTCAGTTGTAATTGAGGCCTGCTAAACCTCCTACAATGCCCCTAGCTAAGCATCTTTGCAAAAGCAAGGCAGTGCTGGGGCAAAGCCAGCCTCACTGGGGGTTTTAAAAGACAGCAGACATCAGTAATTCAGCACAGGACTTGGCATGTTTTGCCTGTTAGTGGACTAAGAAAAGCAATCCTACTTAAATAGATAAAAGGGAAACGTATTGGACCTGGTCCCTGTTGAGGCAGGGTCAGGGCATGAACTCCTGTGAAAACTGGCTCTGCCAGGATTTATTTCCTCTGATCCGATCAGGCAATGGAGACTGGGGTGGGGGAGACTCGTCAGGCAAATTTCTCTCCTTGTGCATGTTCTGAGTTGGCCCATGGCCCTTTTTCCTGTCACAGCCAAGGGTTACTCTGTGCCTCTGGGGCAGAGCAAACGGGCTCCTGCCTGCTCTTCCAGGGGAGAGTGCAGAACCATCTTTCCCCTTCTCATTGCCACAGCTGTACTGTTTGTCTTACACTTCTGCATGTCTCTGCTCGAGTCTCATAGACAAGGTGTTTCTGTGTAGGTCACAAGTTGCTTTTTATTAGCTTTTAAATGGTCTTAACTCTACATCACCGCAGAGCAAAGCCTGAAAGCCTCTCCCACAGTATTTCAAAAACACCAGGTAAATAAGGTAGTGGCAGCACTGATTTTAAATCCCATTCTTCCTCAAGTGCCTGCTGAGTGTTTCTCTCTAAGCTCAGGACTTCTCTGGTGCAGCAGTGAGGGTTTTCCAGCCCAGCTGGGTGTCATGCCAGCCTCTCCAGGGTGACTGTCCCCGGGGCACAGCCTCCCCACCCTGCTCTCCATCACAGCTCACTGCCCTCCCGGCCCCGCGTCTCACTGCCGACAGCCCCTGACGCTCAGCCCGACGTGTTGGGATCTGCCTGTGCCACCTCCCCTGGAAAGGGCTTCCTGTGCTCTTACCCTGCCCTGCTTAATCAGCGCTCGCCTTGGGGTGTGAGTCTCTCCCTGGCTTGGGTTGGCAATAGCAGTGGACATGGCAGTGCTGGGGAAATGCTTGGACTCGATGATCTTAGAGGTCTTTTCCAACCTAAACGATTCCGTGATTCCATAGGAGTGCTTGGGTTTGGCATTTTACCACAGCCCTGGATAAAAGAGCATCCCAGAAGAACGGAGAGGGGAGGCAGTGGAGCAGTGCTGTGAATGATCCATGCCTCTCCAAAACCAAACTGGTGTGGCCAAAGTTGTTGCAGGCTTCACGCAGAGATCTGGGCGCACTTTCAGGCGGTTTTGGCCAAAGAACAGGGCAGGCAAAGTGCAGCTGGGCATCTTCCCTCCACCCCCTGGCCCCAGGACTGGTGTCTAAAGAGCCCACTGCTCTGTCGTCCTTGCTTGTGTGGCTCTCCTCCAAAGAAAGACATCAAAAGTCAAGGAAGGGGAAAGGCTGGATGGTCCCTCCCCAAGGCACAACAGGGACAACAGGATCTGATCAACAGCTGAGCCTGGAGACAGCCGGGGAGGTAACACAGGTTTGCACCCCATGTGCACTTCAGCACCTGCAGGCTTTGCCTGGGATTTTTGGAGACACCCATGAGCTGGTCTGCACCTCATGCCACCCAGCTGGGGTTAAAGGAGGGAGGAGGAGAGGAGAGATCCCCTCCTCCAGACCTCTCTGCTAAGGGAGGCCTTGCACAGCAGCTCCCACATGCCTTGTTTTTCTTGCAAGCCTGATGTTGAGTGGAGCCAAGGTGGTGCAAGAGAGGAGAGGAGGCAGGAATGAAAGGGCTGAGGTTTGCCTCGGGGCCTCTTTGCAATCACCCGGCAATTCTCTCCCCTTTCCGCCACCTCCGAGCAGCGTGTTTGAACCGCAGGCCTGTCGAGTCCTCTCGAGGCCTGTGCAAACACGGAGCTGAGCAGCAGGTAAATAAAGCTGCCTGGTGCTGGGAACAAACTGCTGCGAAGACAGGTAATGCAGCAGGGGCTGTGCCTCCCCCGGGGGCGGAGGCTGGGATGGAGGAGTCAGGAATGGGGATGGTGTGAGGCTCCTTCCCCGCTGCCGGGGCTCCTGCTCGGGAGACGGCACCGGCGGGCGCTGGCAGCAACCCAGACTATGCCACCCGAGCTGTGCAGGCAGAAAAACCACATCAAGAGACGAAAAGGTGAAGGTTATGGTCACGAGCATCATTTCACTGTATCTTTTTCTTATGTTTCTCCCTGGGCTGAAATAGCCACCTGGGGCCATGGTCAGAAGCCCAAAGGAAGCAGATGAGCACAGTGTCTGCAGAACCCTGCAAGCAACCTCTGCCTGATCCTGGAGGTGAGCAGGAAGAGCTGATGTTCATCTCTCAGCCCTCTCACCTGCGAGGGAGCAGTAGGGGACCTGGAGCAGGTTCGGCTCCATGGAGCCCTTTGTGTCACGCACCACCTCAAACCCACCTCCAAGCCCACAGGTTTTTTTTTAAAGAACACAACCGAGATTGGAAAGAGACAAAAAAAAAAAAAAATGCCTCTAAGCTTTAGGTCAACAGCCAGAGACTTCAGCTAAGTCAGAGGATTGCACATACGACCAGAAAAGTCACCCGTAGGAGGCCTTTACAAAACAGTAATTCCTAATTGCTGCATTAGTGCCAATTTAGCACCTCCACTCACCCCTCCTGACCCCAAGGAAGGCTGGTTCACAGGGAAAAATACCCACTCCAATACTGGCAGAGTGTCATTGCAATCCTTCGTTGTTTTTTTGTCTAGTGCCAGCTATGTTGCCTTCTCTGTAATGCATAGCTGGTGCCTGTTATTGTGAAAGACAGCATGGAAATAAGAACTCATGAGTGTGGCCTCATGTTTAATTAGAAGCTAATGTACTATTATTATTAGGCACTGAAGGAATGCACTGGCGAAGCAGTGTTTGAGGTATTTTAAAAGCATTTTATAAGTGTACTTTCCCCTTGCCTTGCTGGTGTGAACCACCTTTATTAGGAGGTGCAAGACTGCTATTACCTGGTCTTAGAGCTCTTTTGCACTTCAGGCAAGTACTGGAATTTAAGTATCTTTAATCTCACTATTCAGGAGACTGTGGAATAGACAGGACTGGTGTGTGCTAGGCTAAGCCAGGTGTTTAAGCTTGAGAGACCAAGTGGTCTGTGGTTGAATTTACTATATTGAGACAGTGATTAAGCACAGCTTAATGAAACATGGCCGCCTTATTGGTGTCCAAAGAAGTGGAAGGAAGCAGTAGGAAAATGACGATTTTGCTTGTTGAATGAGAAGTTTCACTGTCAGCACCTTTAGGAGCTTGCTGGGACTGCCATGCTCTGCTAAGAGAGGCATTGCTTTGTGACCTCCATGTAGTGGCATGAGCGTGGCTTCACCATCTACTTTTTAATACCATTTCATTCTCCACAAACAGCTACAGCATAAGAGGAAGCCATCCCAGTTGCGCATCAATGTGTTACACGGATAAAGGTTGGGTTATGTGAGGCTTTATTCAGCAATTTTGTTCTGTAAATAACAAACACCTCCCATTCCTTCAAGCCCCCGCCTTTCCGTAAAGCTGTAGGAACGTAAAACTGAGGGCAGCCCTGCATGTCAACTGTTTGTGCTTCGACATCATTCAAGACAAGGTTGGATGGAGCTCTTGTAACCTGATCTAGTGGAAGGTGTCCCTGCCCAGTTCAGGGGGTCTTTAAGGTCCCTTCTAACCCAGGCCCACCCTATGATCACTAAACACATGATAATTGTGTTCTGCTGTTGTTGGGTCAATGGGTTTTCAGTTGCTTTATTGACTCCAAAATACAGACAAGATGTAGAACACAATGTTTTATTAATAACAGGCCACATTTGTACTTCGAAAAGAGTGAAATTAAAAGGTGTATTAAAACATACCCACTCTAAGCAATCTATTTTCTTCAGTAGAAAAAAGCATACAACAGGTAGAAATCCTATATACACAGTATATCAGTTCTAGTCATCAGCCCCTCCAAACAATGTTTTGCAAATTGGTACAACAGCGTTAGAACAGACCATCCAGTTCCAGTCCAGTACAAATTTCAGCTCTTGACTTGCTCATTTAAGACAAACCGCTAAGCACCTAGTCCAGTTTACACATAAGGTAGTACTGTACACGAAGACAGCTGTGTTAAGCTTTTACTTCTGCTTATTTTTTTGAATCCTGCCTTGTTATTAGGTCTGCCTCATAAACTTTGAGTACGTGGAAATCTGGAATCAATGTCTGCATTAAAAATGTAGCAGAAACCTGACTAACTGTATCTTAAATAGCCCTTTCTTCAACTCCTGCATTAATTTCAAGCAGACTGCTGTTGTGCTTATTCTACACTGGAGCTTTCAGCCCAAAATATTGATCACTGCAATGAACCATGAATCTATGCCATCTTTTTTTTTTTTCTTTTTGTTTTGAGGAAAATAAAAAAAAAAGCATAAGGTTAGTTCTTAAATTAGTTTGGCACATAAGAAAAAAAAAAAGCAGGGGGAACGCACAAGTCGCATCCTTCTCTCGCAACATCCTTGGGAGGGGAAAGTCCAGATCCAGGCAGGGTGGGCAGGCACAGAATGAATGACACAGACCACGGCAGACTCCAGCTCTTGGCCTCGCACCTGGCCTCAGTCACACTCCAACAGCTCAGTCCATCAGCTGCCACCGCTGGTGAGCGCATCCCTGCGCAGCTGGACAAGGCCCTGAGCTCCAGCAGCCTCCGCACCCCAGGTCAAAAAGCACCACTTGGCTCCTTTTTCTTAAGTGTCACTTAACAACACTGTAAGTGAGCTACTCCTGCTCTGCTGAGCAGGCGGGAGCAGGGTGTGACACTTGGCTCTCGGCATGTCAGTGTGAGCCCCGTGCTTCAGGAGAACCTCCACTGCTTTCGCGTGCCCCCCTCGCGCAGCCAGGTGAAGAGCCGTGAACCCCTCGCTGTCAGAAACATTGATGTTTTCTGCACTGACAAGTTCTTCTACCACTTCAGAGTGCCCGTTTTCCGCAGCAAGGTGCAGCGCTGTCCTGTTTAAAGGGCCTCTGGCTAGAACGCTGGCCCTTTCATCCATCAGCAGCTTTGTCGTGGCGAGGTGGCCGCTGCGGGATGCCAAGTGCAGGGCCGTGTATCCTTCTGCCGTGGCGGCCTCGATGTCTGCCCCGTGCTTGAGGAGCAGCCTGGAGGTGCTCGTGTGGCCGGTTCCCGCGGCGATGTGGAGAGCAGTCTGCAGGAGCCCGTTCCGGACGTTGACGTCCGACTCCAGGTCGATGAGGAGGCGGGCGACGCGGTAGTGACCCCGCTGGGCGGCCAGGTGCAGCGAGGTCCTTCCGTCCACGGTCTGCACGTTGACGTCGGCGCCGCGCTGCTTGGCCAGCAGCTTCACGATGGGGAGGTGGCCTTGCCAGGCAGCGTAGTGGAGGGGCACCCAGTTGTCCTTCCCCTTGATGTTCACGTTGACGCCTCTTCTCAGCAGGATGCGCACGATGTTCTCCTGGCCGTACTGGCAGGCTATGTGGATGGGGGCTCTGCCCTCAAAATCCACCTCGTTTAAGGAGGCGTTCTTATCAAGCAGCATTTTGGTGCTGAAATCATCCCCGTTTTGGGCGGCAAAGTGAAGAGCAGTCCACTGGTCCTCATCTTTGGCGTTGACGTTGATTTTCCTGGCCATAATCAGCTCCACGATGCTTTTAAATTTCTTCTCGATGGCTATGTGAAGAGGGGTGGACCCTTTCTTGTTGGTGAGGTTAGGGTTAGCATTGTACAGCAGGAGCCATTTGACACATTCTTCTTGACCTGCTTCAACAGCCAAGTGCAGAAGACTGGAGTTCCCATCTAAAACAATATCAACATCTTGAGGCTGGAGGATCTTCATCAGCTTGCTGGTATCTCCAGACAAAATTGCCTCTGTTAGCTTCCTCTTCTGTATGTCTGTAGTACCAATATCTAAATGGATACAAGGAAGAAAGTTTTTACCGTGAGGGTGGTGAAACACTGGAACGGGTTGCCCAGAGAAGTAGTGGATGCCCCATCCCTGAAAACATTCACCTTCATCCAGCTGAAGATGTCCCTGCTCACTAAAGGTCCATTCCAACCCAAACTGTTCTAAGGCTCTATGGAAAAGACAGCATCACAGCTCTGATACCCATCGAACCTTACTTGCCCATGGTTTCAGCAATGAGCTGCCTGCAGAGCAATCCACACCCCCACCCCACAGAACATTTTCAGGTCAGAGCTGGGCCCCCACTAACTCTGTTTCTTGTGGCATGAAAACCAAAGGATGTTGTGGTTTGATCTCCCTGCACTAACCGTTGTTTACCTAACTGGAAAACAGATGTCTGGGTTTTGCAGCACTGGACTGAAAGGTGGGGGGGTCTTTATCACAATGGTCTCAGGGGCTGCTGAGAAGGTGGTTTGAGTCCTCTCAAAATCTGAGGTTGCTGAGGTTTTGGCTTAGCAAAACTGAAAAAGCCACAAACTCAGCTGGCCTGACTGGGCAGTGACTTTAATCCCAGGATGCTGGACTAGTAGTGACCTCCCTTCCAACCGACCTCTACATGACTGATTCTGTAATTGCTTTAATGGGAGTTTACTCCTTTACAAAAGTAAATGAGATTTATTATTTCTCATTAGATCATGTTTGGGAACCACATGATTTTTTTATTATTATTATTTTTTCCTTTTAAGTAACTACCTCCAGTAAACAAATTTGTAGTGCTGACAGCAAGAGAAAGCAAGGCTAACAGTAACTTCCAGAATGTTATTCTACTCTCCAATCCATTGACTCCCATGCCCCAGTCCAAACAACTACAAAGGAAAACCTGACCATTACCTGAACTCTCCCTTTCAAAGGAAAGGGAAAGGGATCCTCTGGATGAAAAAGCTGAATCTACGGATGAAACTCCTGAAAGTCGCTTGTCACTGGAGGCAAGTTTGGACTCAGAAGAGCTACGGCTGAGATCCTCAGGGCCTTCCATAGTCTGTGAAATCCCTGAATCCAACTGGGACAACAACTCTGAGAGACTGTAATCCTTAACTGATGGTAGAGCAGGCTCCTGTTTCTTCTGGGATAGTGCACAAATCCCCTGCAAGAGAAGCACACAAGCATTTTAGAAAGGTCAGCAAACAAAACTGAGCATGAGGCCCTACAGAAGAAACATAAATTTGTTAGTTTGCAGGCAGCCTTTAAACACTATTTGTATCAAATGAAACCTATGCATAAGGTCACTGAATCTTTTCAAAGGAGGAGGGCAGCTTCCATCAGTACTCACGGAGCCACTAAAGCCACGTGGCTCTTCTGAAGCCACGCAAGGAACAAGACTTGTCACACTCACACAGTTCTAGCCTTTATTTCTAACTGTCCTGCTCTCCCTCCACAGAGTAAGATGCACCTGCATTTGGTTCTGCCCTGAGGTTTTCCTGAGCTGGTGCATACCCCTGCTGTCATTTGTGCATTCCAGTCCTTCACCAAGACCCACTTCTATCAGGAAAGGTGATGCTCAAAAGCAGCAAAGAGAAGGTTGCTTGGAACCTTCCAGGTCATGAAGGAGCCTGTTCCTCCCAAAACTCTGCAAGTTTGAGCAAGAAGTGAAAGAGAAAATACCTCAGGCTGCTGCTCTGGGGCATTCTTGGTGTCCAGGTCCTGAGTTATCATCTCTTTTGTTTCATCTTCTGGTTTTTCACAAAGGGCCTCTGTTTCTGAAGTGATTTCTTTAAAGAAAACAAGAGAAGGTTTTAGTGCTTGGGGGTTTTTTAGGTGACTTTCTGAGATACCCTGCTGCCTTTCTCTATCAATTGAACTTAAAATCTCTGAGATACTCAGGGAGAAGGACTCCAGTCCAAACCATTCCATCCAGCACCTCCTCAGTGGGCACAAATGTGCAGCCATGCCAGGGGTACACAGGGCTGCCCAAAAAGTTCATTTTCAGTCACACCAGACTGGTGTTACACAGGGGCCACACTGCAGGACTGTGAAATGGGAACCACTGTGCTGATGGCAGATTTAGATATGCAGTTTTTTAAACGATGGAATCCCTCATCCCTTCAGTCGTCATTCCTTGTTTGAGCAGGAGGAGAGGGAAGAGGCAAATCTCTCCCATTAATGCTAAATGAAGCTACCCGGTGACAGCACTTGCTACATCCCTCTGCACACTTGAATTCCTAACAGGTGCTTTGGACAAGTTCAAACCTTTTACTGGCAGAGAAGTGACTGTACAAACTGTTTCATTACAAGAAAACAATTCAGTTTCTCAACATACAACAGTACACATTTCAAGAGCCAATTCCTTCAACGATTTGGTGCTTGCAAACCACACCAACTCCAGCCTGGCCTATGTCCTGACACACAGTATCAGAAATAAACATAATTTCTGGCTAAATGGACCAACTGGTTCAGTACAAGGCCTATTCCTGGTGTTTACACAACACCATCATGGTCAGACATGTCCTCAGATAATCCCTTCCTCCACAAACGAGTAAGTGGCCTGTATCATTGTCTCCACCACACAATGTGCTCTATTTATTCTGTCACAGAGCTTCTCAGCCTTTACCCGAGGGATTAGCAGAGTCCTGAGCAATATCATGACTCACAGAAGAATAAATGGGCAGCCAAGTTACGAGGAAACCTTACCTTGAAATGTTGGCCGTTCACCAGGATCATCCTGCCAACATTTCTGCATCAGTTTGATCAAGTTATTACATGAATGAGGTCTGGATTTGGAAACAGCAGGTAGCTCTGGGCGGTGGCCTTTAACTACTTTTACCATAATATGTAAAATGTTGTTTTCCTCTGTAAAGCAAAAGCACACAAATTAAGATGTCCCAACAAAAGGAATAATTTCTCTTTTTTCCAAGAGCATTAAGAGTTCATTAGGCTGAAAATTTGTTTTCACACTTTTTTTTCTAGATTTTTTATCAATAGGGAAAAAAATTGTTGGTTGTCTTCTCCAACAAGGTATTTTTAATGCAGTTACACCTGCTTCTCATGTATCACTTAAAAACAATTTTCAGCGAGCGACTGTGTTCTTTTTCCACCCATTAAAGATAAAGAACAAAAGGAAAAAAAACCAAAACAAACTCAAATAGTTCTTTGCTGCCTCTCTTTAGATTTCCATATCTGCTGCAGGAAATCAGAACAGAACCTTAGGTTTTATTTAGACCAGCTGCCTGAACTATTCATAAAGGTGAACAAAGAACACAAATCAAGAGGTGCAGTAATGCAGCTCCTGACTACAAATCAGCCACTGGGCTAAACGGAATCCCTCACTGGGAGAAAAACTAATAGTAGACTGGAACTTGTTGGGACAAGTTTGCTATACATAGGCCAGCCACAGACACAGGAAAGTCATAAAGAATAAACAGCTGCCTGTTGAGCAGTGCATTTACTGCAGGGTGGAACAGGGCTTATTCTCACAGACAGCTTTTATTTTTTTTTTTTTTTCAAGGAACAAATCTGTACCCACAATCTACAAATAAACTGCAGAACCTCTTTACAGGGGAGCTGCTTCTGAACAGCAGCACAGCTGCCTGCCAAGTTGGCCTTGCCACACACTGATCTGAAGCTGTGCAGCAAACTCCAGCAGAAGCAAAATGTGCAGACAAGGTCCTGTTTTCATGATGTAGGACAAAGGAGGACTTAAGCTTGTGATCAGAATTTGAGAGCTTAGAAGTGTCTGCCACACAAGACTGTCAGAATTTGGAGGTCATGCACAAAAATCTGGGGCTGGTGGGGCAAGAATTTTGCTTATCAATGGGAAAAAGGAAAAAAAAATCAAGATAACACATAACTTACCTGCAAAAGGCTTCTTCTGTGTAAGAACTCCCCAAACCACGATGGAAAAGCTACAAAACAAAATTTTTAAAAGGTAAAAAAAAATTTCTAGAAAATTTTTCAAACAAAACGAAAAAATTCCCAGAAGTATAATTTATTTTCCTTGTCCCTCCACTTTTGCATCCAATTCAGCTGATGAACACACACACACACAGATGCAGCTAAGAACCATGATTTCAAAGTCTAGCTTTGGCAGGGAGGAACCTGAGGCAGCCAACACAGGGACTTGCTGGAGGCTGCCAAGTCCTTGGTAGCATTTACCAACCACTCCACATCCACCCTGACAAAATCAGAGAAAGCATTACAGTGGATTTAATTTAATGCTTCTACCCTGCAAGATGACTTTAAAGAAATCCATTTAATTTAGAATAAGAGATATCTTTTTAATCTAAAGCTGTGATTTCCTTTTCCTAATAACCTTGCCATGAAAGAAGAGCCAAAGACCTAGTGATGAAATCCACTGAAGATAACTCAGAATTTTATCACAGACTCAAAAAGTAGGTCAGGATGTACCTTTAGAAGGGAAATTAAAGGTGGGCAGAGTGCCTCCCATTGCCAGTTGCTAACAAATAATTGCAAGACCCAGAATCACCTGCAGTTTTTAAAAGGCCTTTACCCTACCAAGACTTTGCAAAACCCAAAGCAAATGTGCCACATTTCAAGATAAGGCTCAAATTGGATTTAGGGGTTTCATGCTTAAAAAAAAGCCAAAAAGGACTCATTTTACAGGGTTACTAAAATAACATTTAGGTGTTTTCATAGTTCACTGACCTGTACACATCATGTTTGGTGTCAAAACACCTGTTTTTCTCTTTGATGCGCTCTGGAGGAAGATAGGCAATTGTGCCACACAAGCCATCCATGCTGATGTCATGGGAATGGGACAAACCATTGCACTTTGCAAGCCCAAAGTCAGAAATCTGGAAAAAAAAAATGAGGAGGAAAAAGGTGAGAAAAGTGCATGGTACCACCAGATTTTCAAGGTCTTCACAAAATATTTTTTGCAAAGAACAACAGATGCAACAGGATGACCCAACAAATACAGTGAAGTGCTGTTCAGAAACATTAAGCCAATAAAACATGTCTGGAAGCATAATGCTGTGGTAGGTTTTTCTTTATTGTTAAGCTAAAAGAAGAAGAAAAAAAAAATAAAGGCAAGCAGTTTTTGCAAGCAGCAGCATGCCAGCCCATTACACAGCAAACACAACAAACAGTCAAGACAATTTATTGTAATTTAAACCAGTCGAATTTAGCTACTGCAAACTACTTTAATGTAATTATTGGCCCTGCCACCCTCTTTCCCTACATAACCTCACAATGTATGATGTGTTTAAAAGTCCTGGCTCTCCAATGAACTCTGGAGAATCAAATCACTCTTTCAGGTATCACTGTTACACTGACCATGCAGTCCAACAGCAGAGCCACCAAGTGCTCCAAAAACCCAAAAGGAAACACACACACCAAAAACCCACACAGGGAACTCTTTCTGGCAGCCAGGAGATCCAGCAAGTCGGTGCAGTGACGCAGTGGGCACAGCTGAAATGAGCACAACAAGTGACAGCAAGTTTATAAAAAGGACACACCTCCACTTTAATTTGAAGTGTCAAGCAAATATGCATTCATTTGCTCTCAAAGGCATACCAATCATCGAGCAAACAGATAGGCCAGGAATTTCCTTTGTCTTACCTATTTCCCACTGGACAAAAATGTCTATTACGCCAAGTGGAAATTTCAAGAAAAGTCAAGTCTTTTTGGACCACTGAGCCCACTGATTTTTGTCTACATGTCAGATAAGATTCCCCCTCCTCCTAACTTATATGTTCTTTTTATCTAATAAATACTCAGGTTTTTCAATGACTCATTCCCCTTTTGATCTTCGCAGCTTCTCCTTTGAGAAAATTTTCCCTCAAAACAACAAGCATAATTAAAAAAAGCTTTTCTTTTCTTTTTTTTTTTTTTTTTTAATAGGCTCTGACTGCACACTTTGAGAAGTTTCTCTCTAAAGATACCACAAAACTAGTTGTAACATGTGTCCATTACTGGAAAGGGAGAAAACTGCTGCCAGCTTCAGCCTCCTGGAGAACAGGCAGGTTACACAGCCATGCAAGGAATCTCCCTTTGCCATAAAGCAAACAAAGCAACCCACACAGCTTCAGCAAGAACTTCTGCCATGGACAAAGAGCTCAGCATTCTGAGGAGCTGGAGAAGTCCTGCACCCTAGAACACAGGTATGTCCAACCTGTTTTCCCTCTTGAATCTGTAGGGTAATGTGGGAATGACTTGAGGACAAGAAAACCCCCACACACAGGAGAAAAAATAAAGAAAAAAAAAAAAAAAAGGGAAAAAAAGGGAAAAAGCAAAGTCATCTGGAAGAATATTTTCTCATCCTTGTAGAGCTACACTCTCAAGAGAGGGATTGCTGGAGTCCTCAGCAAGCCAAGCGCTGGAGCCCAGGGAAGCAGCAAGTAGTCAAGAAACCCTCGTTCACACGCCAAGTCACCCTGGAAGGAGTCAAATCGACCACCACAGGAAATGCTGCATGAGTCTGGAGCACTGGGTGCCCCACAGGAGAACAAAAGCCCAACCCCAGCACCACACCAGGCTGTGGTGTCAGGTTAATAATGAACCGAACGCTGCAAGTCTGAACGGATCCGACGTGGTTGAAGCGCTGCTCTCCTTTGATTAATGTGAGGCAGAGGCTTGTGTACACCTCAAGAAATCCAGGCATAATTAAAGCCACACACCTCCCTCTTTGTCTAAACAATGCCGTGTTTCCTACTGCGTGAGTTAAGAAATGAAGATGAAATGCAGGCAGCAGGGTGACACTCCTGGTTTGGAGCCACCAGCTATGGCATGTGAATCTAAGGCTGGGGGCTAAGGCAGAGCTGAGCACTCCAGACAGAAAAAGTCACCCTACAAACTAAGAAACAGCTAAGGTACAGAGTATACACCCTCCCTGGGCTAGCAAGAACTTCACCTTGTGGAACTGCCCCTACCTAGTGTGAAGGACTGGGTGTTATGTCAATTAAATTAAAAAAATCACCTGTAGAGCAGGGCTTGATCATACCTAATTCTCCAGGAGAAAGCACTGGAAATTGAGGAATTGTTATCTTGCAGGCTGCAACAGAACAGCGAGATCCTGCAGACAGCTTTTTGTGGCTTTTATTAGCTCCTCTGGGGTGAATTTTCCACGCTGCATGGTGCACTTAGTCATGCAGGTTTCTTTAAACACCAGTGGGAACTGCGCAGTGGGTGGAAGATCCAGCCATTTAACTTGCCTGTTTTGCCTTCAAATTGCTCACCAGGCACCTTGTTCTGCAACACCCCTGCTGGGGAAAGCAGTGAACGTGGAGCACCCTTCCCCACTCCTTCCTCCACATCCTTGCTGGTCCCTGCAGGGCCCCCCCGGGCTCTGCCCTTCCCCTAAATTCCGAGGGAATCCACAATCTCGCTCCTCACGCCGGTGATTTCAGGTGAATCCCTTCAAAAGCAGACGTGGTATCAGCAGGGGAGACACGGAGGCGACAGGCTGCTCCATGCAAAACCCGCGGTGGGGAGGTGGGAAGAAGAGAAAGCAGCCTTGGCCAAAGCCCACGCAGGATGTTCATGTTCAGGCAGCTCTGCTCCTTAAAGGGCTGCACGAGAACCAACACGTGAGCGCCGAGCAGGGATGGGAGCTGCACGTGTTTTCCTGCCCACTTCCAGCAGCACTCACTTCACTGAAGGATTCCGAGATCCGAAGATTTCTATCTGTTTATTTTTTCTTTTTTATTTTCAGTTCAGTTTGTTTTGAACTCACGCGCGCAAGCCTTTCTCTGCTGCTGCCATTCGTACAAAAACGCTCACTCACCAAGTTCTGGATGCTTTAAGAAATTATTTTTGTGATTTTTTTTGTATTTTGTAATTTTTTTCTCAAGTTACGCTCGCGTAACTACAACAACTACTACAGTCAGCTACTCCCAAGCACTGCAGGGATCTAGTTCCCAGGAACAAAATGAATGCTTGCAAAGTGCTTTTTTTTACTGGTGACTCCTGACAGACTGCCCTGAACCCTGCTCTCACCTCCTGATGTCCTGAACTGTGCAATTAGCTCCTGATGCTTTATGCCATTTTTCTGAAAGCAAAACTCAAGAAACCCACCGCAATGGATTCAGGGACAGAGTTCACCAAAAGGTTTTCTGCAGCAAATCCACTGGATTAATTTTTAATCTCTGCTGGAACATCCAGTATTTGTCTTTGTACAAGGTCTCTGCACTTGGATATTGAGAATGCCCCCAAATTTGTCTGTGGGGTATTCAGGTGTGATGGCGGGGGATGTTTCCTCTGTTTGTTTTTTCTGGGGGGTAGGGGAAAAAGGCTGTTACATTTTTGTTCTTAAGAAATGTGCACAGGTCACAGATTTGAACGACTAAAAGTTATTTCCAAATACCAACTCAACGTGCACTTCAAACCTATGTCTTTATGAATGGGGTTTCTTATGAATGCACTTCAGTTAGCTTCTAAAAGAAACCTTTCTGAAACATACTGTATTTCCATCCTTTTCCAACCTGCCCTGAAACTTTTAACTCCTCCAAACCCATTTCAGATGGGACATTTGTAATGCTCTTTCCAGAAGCAGCACAAACCAAAGCCTAACACCCATTTTAATCTATCATGAATCTGCATTACTGTAACAGGGATGGTTTTGTTCCCTCCCCTGAGCCACCACAATTAGATCAATCAGAGAATTGATCAAGGTGGAAACCAGCTTTGTTGGCTGGGATTAAAGAGCCATGCAACAACAGCCCTGCATGGAAACCTTGATCAGGAAGGGTAGGAAACAAGCAGAAGGGACACACAAAACAAAGGTTCTCCTCATCTGTAATAACAGGAGAGCAGCTGATAAAAAAGTGGCTGTGCTACCTACATCAGGCAATCTAATAAAAAGAGACAACTGCTCTTTACCAGCCTGGCCTCTGGGTATTGCTTGAAGGTACAGTTAGCAACCTACATGAAGAAGCTTTCTGATTATGAAATTTGCCATCTGACTAGGCTGCTTCTAATTCCACGCTCAGAAATTCTGCAGCTGAAGCAAATAGAAGTGAAGACCACGGAGGCAACCTCTCCATCAAGAGCATCAGCATGGTACAACACAGCAGCAAACTTCACACTGGTTTAAACTGGAGAACTGGAGAGGGAAGAAAACGCAACTACAGAGAGTTTAAAGCAATGCACAGCTGAGAGCAGCATGTTCTGTTCTAAGTTTTTTAAAGCCAAAGTCTAGGAGATGAAAAACAACTGGTCAGGCTTGTCTCTGTGTGTACATGAACCCACACATATATACACGTGTATCTGTGTGTATATGTGTACAAATATATTATATGGCAAGATGAGGAGCTGCAAAAAACCCAGGCTGGATAGTGAAAGAAAAAAGACCTTAAAAATAATGTTTCTGCCCAAAAGTATCGAGTTGCAGGCTGGCTTAATTTCAAACACCTGAACAAAAACTAACACTCTTGACCGTGAGATTTTGGAAGACAGGAAACCTGTGAAGCAGCAACAGAGATCACGAGGGCACGGTAGCTGGCAACAAGTTGGGCATGAGATTTCTGCACGTGGTGGGGTGTTTATTCTCCTACCAAGGGCCCTGCAGAGAGATCACATCACAGCAGGGAAGGAGCAAACTCACGAGGGCAGCGCTGGAATGCAGCATTGCTTCCCCCGTGCCAGCGATTGCCACATCACAGGAGCTCAGGGGACACATCCAGAATGCGTGTGGAGGGCAGGAGAGCTGAAGAACGAGCTCAAAAGATGTGGTCCAGTTGAGCAAAGAAACAGATGTCAGACAGCAGGTAAATATTGAAAGACTGAATACAAGGAGCACTGGAGAAAGGGGCAAGGGAGGATCTTATTGGTACAAATAAAAGGTTGACATGAAGGAAGAAATAAAAGGAGGCTGATCCCTGCTAGCAAAGCCTGCCTGGGTATGGAATAATCCTGCCAAGGAAAGCACAGTGTTTAAGGCAAACAAGATGGAGCAGGATGTGGCAGGGAAGGGAGCTCCCACTACCAACTCACAAGGGAGGATGGATGCATCCACCTTCCAAAAAACAGCAAAGCTTTACCTTGCGCTGCACATGTTACACACAAATATTTAAAATCACCAGGGAATCCCCCAGTGTGTCTTTGGTAAAGTTAATATCTGTCCATCTATATCCCTGCTCGAGCTAATCCCATCCTCCTAATTATCCTCCCAATTCAGCACAGGGTTATGTAATGCCCAGGCTTTATGATATGGAGGCACCCACTTGATGATAAGTTCTGTACAGCAGCACTGCCTTAGTCACCAGCCTCACTCAGGGCTTTACACTGAGCACGGTGCTCGTAAAAGGAGCAGGGTGTGTTTGCATTTAACTGCAGGATGGCACAGCAGCATTTCTAATGCTCTCCACTGGAAGACTGACTGTTTCCTGGCTCAAGGGCAAACAGTTTGTAAAAGTCCTCCCTACCTCCAAACTCTTCTTTTGCAGTCTGCAACATCTCTTCACTCACCTTAGGACTCTATTAGGGACAGGTCACATATTACATTAATGCAGACATTTAAAAACACTTCAATCAGCAGCTCCATTAGCCTTCCAGCAAGAAAATGCACATTAAACCAAGCTGCAGGGTCTGAAATTCAATTATAAATTTCACGTCACACAAAAAGAAGGTTTGGGGCCACATTTTTAAAGTGAAGGCGCCTCACAGGATATGTTCATCTCTTATTTTGCATATAGGTTCCTGTGCCTGCTTTGCTTCTTGGAGGGCTTTCCAAGATGTCTGTGGATGTAAAAGACTGCTGGCTGGGAAAGGTTTGGATTAGACCATTCCTTTCTGAACTCCACAGAAAGGATCTGAAGACCTTGATGTGTTGCGTACAGAAGCAGCAGTTCGGGGATGTCAGCAGTGACCTCACCAGTGACTTTTTTATTTTTGTACATTTTGCACTTTGCCCCCTCGTGTTACATCACCACCCAGATATAGGCTGTGCAGCAGGCAGAACGTCAACCTCCTGAAACAGTGAGAAAAACACAGCCTTGCTATCTGGGCTCATGGATGAGTCAAGAATCAGGAATTCAAGAAGTTATGCAAGCAAGCATGAACTTTTAAGTAAATAAATATTTAGCAAAGGCCTCTCAGCACCATTGTGTGAGAACAGGCTTTCAACACTTCAAATCCTGATGTTCTGGTCAAAATAGCATGACCACCTGTAGATGCCTCCTACCTCAGAATGAAAATCCTTCTAAGAAATAAATCACTAAGAGGCCTAGTAAAAAAGCTGTGAACGTCACAAGTGTGATTTCATTAGCAGCACACACCTCTTATGGCTCCAACCCTCTCATGACATCAGGAAATCTGCCTTTATTTAATGAAAATGTCATTTTTAGAATGATACAGGAAAGACCAAAGGCATTTGGATCACTGACGGGGCCAGGAAAACAGAGTGCAGATGGATTATGGCACTGCTAAAAAATATAATTGAACACTAAAAAAGAAAAGAAAAGAAAACGGGAAAAAACTGTATTTCAGTCTCTGTGCTCTCTAAAAAGAAAGCTGAGAAAGCAAGCACAACCTCCTTGGTTCAGCTGACCACAGAACCTCCAGCACAGAAGCCTAACAAGTTTGCCAGTTTATTCTGGAAATGGATAACGAAAATAATTTCATGCTGTTACAGCCACAAAAAAAATTCCTTTCAGTGACCTGTGGTATGCATGAACAGTCAGGACAGAGATAATTCCTCACTGTACATGCTTTGAGCAATGGAAATGAGCTGCCTCTGGGAAGGCTTCTCCAGACTCCAGCTGTAAATGAGATCTGTGCATGTAGTGGTGCAGACAAAGACCTAGAACAAGACAACCACGGCAACTGTGGAAGTGGCAAAGATGATTTAGAGGTTCACACCACTTTTCTGTCCCTGTTCTCACCACCCTGCTGCAAGGAAATTTGTAGCAGGACCCATTAGGTATCAGAACCAGAGTTCTCTACATCCTTCTAAAATTTCAGGAGGGTTCTCACAAGTTCCATGACCGTACCTCTATTTATGTACTAAAATGGTGCAGAAACCAGGTGGATTTATTTAAGGGCTCTATTTGGGAGGATTTTAATTTGGGAATCAGAGGGGTTGGGTCAGTGAGCATCTCCCTAATTCTAAAGGAACGCTGCTGGAACCTGGCAGGAGCCGTGGGGGAACATCCAGGGGTGGGTGCCGGGCACAGAGCGCGCGGCGCGTACCTTGACGTGGTAGTGGGCATCCAGCAGGATGTTTGCAGGCTTGAGGTCCAGGTGGAGCAGCGGGGGGGACATGCAGTGCAGGAAGTTCATCCCCACCGCCGTCTCGTGGATGATGCGGAAGCGCAATTCCCAGGGCAGGGGCTCGGACGCCAGGAGCTTTTCCAGAGACCCCGTTTCCATGTATTCCATGACCAAGCCCACCGGCTCTTTGCAGATGCCATAAACGGGAAGGATGTAGCGAAACTTGGCCATTTCCATCTTCCTGGCTTCTTCCAGTAACTCCATGCGCTCCCTGGGTGGAAGAGAACGGGAGGTGAAGGGTGGAGCAGCCGTTTCTCCTCGGGCCAAACAACGCACAAAACACTTCTTCTAAAACCGAACACCACATTCCGTGATCACCCCCTGACTGAACCCACGCTGCCTCTCACCAGCCTGCTCTCCAGGTGTATTTCCATATTTACTAATTTTGGGGTTTATGTTTTCAATGGTAGGCAGCTTGCTGGACAAAAACCTTTTTCTGACCCAGAGATGGAGCTCCTGAGAGGCGTTTTAAAAGATTTTGTTCTATTTTTAGTCTCATGAGAAGGGTGAGACAGTACAGATGTCACAACTCACGCCATCAAAATCAGAAGCCAAACCATTTCCTAATTACAATACGTTATAAGGGTTTTTTGGCCTATCAGCTTTTGCCACACAATGCTGCTAATGCTTTTAAGGCTATGATCTAAAAATACAGAAAAAGGATTTTGTCCAACAGCAGCTCCACAGGAGCTGCTGGACCACAGGAGCTGCTGGACCACAGGGTGAGCCCTACACTTCCACGGTGAGAATACCCCCAGTGCAAAGCCCATCTCCCCGCTTTGATGGTTATGCTGTGCTGTTCAGAGGGAGGATGATACACGTAGAGCCCAGCTGTACCACTGCTGGAACTCCTCGTGCTGAAGTCATTAACTTTGTGTGAGTCATAAGGCCGTGTTGATCAGAAGAGAGCCCGGACGGCATCGCTTCAGCAGCCCTGCTGCTGCACCCCGAGTGTACACAGACCCAAACCTTGGGAAAGGAATCCTTGGACCCACCACTGAGGGGAGCAAACTGCCTGCTGTAACCAGGGAGACACAGCAAAAGCCTCCCTAAAACACAGATTTGACAAGTCCCAAACGGAGCTCACTCAGCTCCAGCAGGTGCCGAAAACTCCCCGCACACCATTTCCAGTGATGTAACAGGCCCCGGCCCGGCAGCTGTAATGAGCACCCCTGGTTGTTTACAGGTCACTTCAGCCTGACCCTGCACAGGGTTAAGTGTTACTCAGTCCGAGCTGCAGCCTCCCAGGTCAAGCCCCTTAATTGCTGTGCCTTTCTTCTGCACCTCACTCACATCACAGCCTTCTGTAACACCCCACAAGGCTTAAGACGGAAAGAGGAAACAAGGGTCCTCTTCCCAGGACCTTGTGCCCACAAAGAGGGGCCACACTTGATGGTTTAAAGACCCTTCAATCTGTAAAAATTGCATTATTAGTGAGTATGGACCCTGCCCAGAGCAGCTTTGGGCCATGGGCACCGACACATCACTATTGCTGCCACATTTTCATAAAAGAGGGCACAGGGAGGTCAGACGGGTCATATTTCCTGAGCAGACCCTCTCTTATTACACAACAGCTCCTGCAATGCACCCAAGGATGTGCACACTGTCTAATGGACAACAGTTCCTGAAGTAATAGGATAAAGTTTATGCTCTGTGCCACCAGTAAGTGATGCCAGTTACTGCTGTGGGAGCCTCATGGCAGAACCTCAGCTCAATCAAACTGGTTTGGTTTTAAAATTTCAAATCCGGGGCCAGCTAGTAGCACTGTCCACTTCTAAAAAGAGAAAACACCAGTCCAGCCTGCACACAGCCAGGTCTTTTCCTCTCATGTGTCCCCCAACACCTGGATGACCTAGGAGGAGCTGAAATGGAGCCTGTGAGGGACCCTCAGATTTTGGGAGCTGTCATTTGGCCCTCAGACTCGGCAGCAGGGCACTTCCCAAGGCTGGGAATGTGGTCTGCTGCCTGCTGCTCACCTGCTGCGGCAGCCTGCAATAACCTGCTGCAGCTAACATTTCCCACCAGGGCATAACAAAGCTATTTCAGAGCCAAGACCAGGCTGAAAGATGGTCTAAAGAGGGACCTACACGCTGAGAGAGAAACAAAAAAGATAAGGGAAACCTTTTCTATTCACCATGTTGGCTCCTGCTGCTCCCTACAGCAACTTTCTTGTGAAATAATTGCCTTTGCAGACAAGTACCCAGTTTGCTCTTTGGCACGCTGCAAGGGAGCGCCTATGAATAACACAACCAACTCCTTGCCCCCAAGCCACACGCATAGCCAGCATAATTCACCGGCCTCGGCGGGCTGAGCGCTGGAGTCAGGGATGTAAAATACCTGTCTGAGCCCTCCCAGGCAAAGCCAGAAGCCAGCAACAGCCAAAGTCTGACAAGAACCACTAAACTGCTCGGGATGGGGCTCTCAGGGTAGCAACAGCCTCAGAGAGCATCGCCACAAACACAGATTGGCTGCTGGAAATGGGGCGTTTTCTAAAACAAACCCAGATTTGTCTCATTAAAATAATTCTTTAAAAGAAGCTCCCTTTCTCCTTGGACCAGATCCAGTTAATTGAGTGAATTAACAGAATAGCAGGCGAGTGCCCTCTATCTAATCTGCCTGTTTAAATAAAGCCCCCATGCAACAATTACCACCCTTAGCACTTTCCCATACCCAGAGCACTCAAAACTGAATCAGCCAGAGGCCTGGGACAGCTCGTCGGCTTTCAAACAGCTTTCAAAAGGGCCCCTGCCACCTTTTGAAAACAGAAAAGGAAAGAAGACAAAAGAAGTAAAGAGAGCCAAAGCAGTTATTAGCCAAGCGCTGGAGCGAGCTTGCATTAATGGCATGAACACAAACGGCTCGTTCAGCCAGGATCTCCTCCAGCAGGCAGAGATCAAAGGTCTCTCCCTTCCCTTTCCCCTCGCAAGACGCCACCGGCGCTGGGCACAGACCGAGGTGCTCTCGCCCATCGCCCCAACACACGAGCGCTAATGCTGCAACAAAGGCTGCAGCCTTCGGGGATGGAGCCCCCGGGGTCACAGCCCGCACATCAAAGGACGGCGCGGGGCTGTGCGCTGGGCTCCGCAGTCACTGCGGGGCTGAGGATCACTCTGAGCCACCCCCAGTGAAGGGAAAGCAAAGCTCTCGGTGGGGTTTCTCCGTCGAGAGCCATAGGTCTAGCCTCGGTAATAATGGTTTCTTATTTAAAACCCACGCGATTAAAGAGGCAGAATTATCTTCTCTAGGTGCCTCGGCTCTGCTCCCCTCTCCCTCCAGTAGTGTATCCTAACTTTATTGTAATAAAGGGGGGAAAAAAAAGGAAAAGAGGGGGGAGAAAGGGGGGGAAGAGGAGGGAGATGGAGAAAAAAGGGGGAAAAGAAAGAAGTGGGGAAAAGAAAGAAGTGGGGAAAAGAAAGAAGTGGGGAAAGGGAGAAAAGGAAAAAAGGGGGAAAGGACAAAGGCAAAAAGGAGGCAAAAAGGAGGCAAAAAGGAGGCAAAAAGGAGGCAAAAAGGAGGCAAAAAGGAGGCAAAAAGGAGGCAAAAAGGAGGCAAAAAGGAGGCTTACACACAGGCCAGCTGAGGTCATGTAAATGATGGGCTGCACACACTTTCTCCTGTAAACAGTACCAGAAGAAAGGGCCCACACATCAAGAGCTCCAGCACTGCGTCCAGTGCCAAAGAGCATCTCAGTCAGAGAAGTCAGTACAGATCAGTCGTTTTCAAAGCAACTGGAAACTTTACATAAATTGCAGACCTCCAAAGAGCTGTGTGCTTCCAGTCCAAGTCAGACAGATAGGGCTGCATTCCTTGGGTTCTCCTGGAGAGACAAGGACCTTGCTCTTGCCCACTGCCCCAGTCCCCAGGGCCCAGCCCTTGTCCCACAAACCCTGCCACAAGAACAGCAGGAATTACAGCTGTACCTGTATTTGCATGGATCCAATCTTTGTGCCCTAGAGATAACACTGCTGTAAAACTACAACCTTAGACTCACCAGGCAGTCCTTGCAGTTTTATATTCCCCCACCACTACCACCGCATTTCCCTAATGGAGTCTGAGACAGAGCTGTTAAAAGTTGCTCCAGAGAAACTCAGAAAGCTGCTCCAGAGAAGCTCAACACTTGTAATGGGGCCATTTGTGTGAGCCACCTCCAGACACAGAGCAGCCAGGCTTCTCCCAGCCCAGGGGAGATCCAGCCCTGCTCTGCAGTCAGGATTTCAAGTTACCCCATCACAGACTGCTGGTGGTGCAGATGGGGGTGCACCAAATTACACCAGCCCTGAATGTCCTCAGGGATTCTTCTCATCTGCATCATGGCAGAGGCTTTAAGAGCATACAGTGGCCTCTGCTCTGCAGGGTACATATTTAACAACTTCCACACTGCTGACTCCCAGAGAAGAATGTGGATATGAGAAGACAAAAAAAACCACTGCACGGTCAGGGCAGTGTATGTTGGGGTGGGGGGAGGAAAGGAAGAAAATGCCTTTTTTCAGGTGAACAGATTTGTCAGGTTAACAGATTCTGTTAGCCCTGCTAACAGAACTCTCCAGTGCAGTTCTGGCACCAGAGGATTACAGGACAGCCAGGCTCTCCCCTGCTCTTTAAGGAGCACAAGGTGACCCTTTGGTTCTCCCTACACAGAAGAGACATTCATTCACCTCCACCACCTCAATAAATGCAGCATCCACTAACAGCGAGGCATTTCTAAAAGCTCCTCAATTTCAGAGTCCTGCCCCATTCCCAAACCCAGGATGTACAGAGGGAGATACATGTAGGGCTTTGCTTGTTCTTTTTTTCCTTATTCAAGGATCTTTTTCCACACCCTGTAGTCACCCCCACGGCCAACACCTCCAGTAAAGATCCCTCTCCAGGAAATGTTACACCTTACAGTCAGCACGTTTATGTTCAGCAGAAAAAATCGACAAAGGATTCTCTCTCTCCGAGCTTGCCACTGTTTTTCTCCAGACCACACCTGCATTCTGGCCCACGGGGGTCAATAGAAGAGACTTCACCCTCTCCACTGCAAGCCCTGGGGGAGAGGCTCCTCCACCCTTCTGGGTCACACTCTTTTGTTCAGATTGACACTGAACCTCCCCATACTGAGAGCATCCGGAGTCCCACGTGAGCAACCAGATCTCGAGGAGAAGGGAAAGTGGGAGCAAATAAGGTGTTAGGAATGGAATTTGGCTGGATTGTCTGAGAGGGCTTGGGCTTAAAGGTAAAAACACTTCTGGCTCTACATTCAGTTTTTCTTCTGCTTGAGGCCACTTGGCTCTATGATGTGATAATTGCCGAGGGAATTACTCCAAATCTCTCACTGTCTGCAGAATCACAGAGAGACTACACGGACTATTAACACCACCAAGCCATTACAAACAGGGTTTTAATGTGGTACCAAATAAATACATCAGAAAAAGCCTCGGTGCTTTTCAGTTAATGTTTCTGATACCACTGGCAATTCTTCTAACTCTTCACAGGGTTCCAAGAAACAGCTAGTCAAATTAATCTCCTGGATTAACAATCTAATTACACAGGCTTGTTGCAACCTGCCAACTAAAGAGGCTGTGGCTGACTCTGTCCGTGCCCCCCACCCCACCATTTGAATAGCACAAGTTAGAAAAGTTTCGGGTAAAAAGTCTAAGCATAACCATCTCCTGAAAGGGGTTTGCTAGAGCAGCCCAAGAACCAAAAGAGAAATTAAAAAAAAAAAAAAAAAAAAAAAAAAAAAAAAAAAAAAAAAAAGGTTTACATTTATTTTGCAGGGCTAGCTCTTTCAAAGGCCAGGGACATTCCAATTTCTTATCAATGCTCTCCTCAAGCATCTGAAGCACAGATCTTCAGTAAAATGAATTAGTGTTTCAAGGAGTGGTTTATTAAAATCAGTCAGAAGCTGCAGGAGCCCTATGGCCTCAAAGTTCCCAAATTCTCAAGGCATTTTTTGCTTACTGAGCTGCATGTTTGTATGGTCTTCCGGTATTTGCACACCTCATAGCCATGGAGGGACAGGTTTGCACATGGTATATATTAATATAGAGATCTGATAGCAAATCTCAAAATTAATTGTTCATATTACAATAGGTGACAGCATCCTTTGTCTCAGAGTGAAAATTAACCTGTGGAGTAAATTTCTAAACGTACACTGCAAATGAAAAGTTCTAGCTTATTTTTAGGACATGTTTTAATCTTAACTTCAAAATTATTCAGCCACGGTACTATTTTGATCAATAAGCATCAAACCTGAAATCTCCTTTTAGGTTTTAATAGTAGGGGGTTTGCAGATTCGCACAATAAAATACACTCTGCAGTTTAAAGGTATTTTCCATTTTATTCACAGACAGCACAGTTACCCTATGCTTATTGTAAACTCTCCCTCTCCAAAGGACATTTAATTTCATTTACCACATTCTATAAGCCATGCCTACTGCAAAGTCAGCAATTCAGATACTGGAAAAGATGCTCAACTACCCCAGAAATCCTGCAGAAGATGGGTTTACAAACCTTTTCAACCTCGAGCTAGCTTATCTCCCTCCTTCTGCAGGAAAGGCACCAACAGGAAACCTTTTGTGACTGAGCCAATCCACGTCTCAAAAACCGAACTGCAGAATCGGCTTGTGAGCTGGTAGAGATCCCAAAGACCGAGTGGAGCTGGGAAAGCTCCAGGAGCACGACTTGTGCATATTCACCTCCCTCTGCAAGGAGGCTGAGCTGCTGGAAGCCACTACTGTGCCTACAACACAGGGATGTTCCTAAAGATGCCTCTGACAGCCTTCCCCTCCTAGGAAAGGACACCTGCACTCGATAGCTCCCATCCCTGGAGGTGTTCAAGGCCAGGTTGGACGGGGTTTGGAGCAACCTGGTCTAGTGGACGGTGTCCCTGGTCATGCCAGGGGGCTGGAACGAGACGAACTTTAAGGTCTTTTCCAACCCGACCCAATCTGTGATGCTGCGATCACACACAGCGTGACAACAGCACAACCCACCGTCCCCACCAAGGACCACGACGAGCGAGGGAGGGCAGGGGAGTGCCACCGTGCGGCACCTTTACCTGCCATACAGCACACCCCCAAGGACTCATCCCGAGCAGACAGGCACACGGAGAAGCGCTGTCCCCGCACTGGAGCCGGACACATTTCCCAGCACGGCTCCTTTCAGCACCCCCTCCCTAAAGACACCGAACCCCAACGCCCCCCAGCCCGAGCCTGCTGCCACCACAGGAGTCACAACTCCTGCAGCTGGGAGCTCAAGGCCGGGCTCTCCCCAAGCCCCTGATCCCAGCCACATTCCCGCTCCGCCGGCCCTTCCCACCCCGCAGCGGGCCCGGGGTGTCCGTGCAAGCCGGCACACGCACAGCCTGGGCAGGGCAGGAACGCTTTCCACACGGCTCCCAGGGAACAGGCACGACATTTGGGATATTTCGTGGTTATCTACTGCTGCTGCTGCTGTTGGTTGTGAGACGGGCAGGGCTGCACACAAGGAGCGCTCGGTCGCCCCGCGGCTCCCCGGCTGCGCATCCGCGGGGTGACCGAGGGCTCGGAGTCCCTCTGCGGGAAGAGTCCCTCGTCCCCACCACTGTCCCCCATTCCCTTTGTCCCCCCTCCTTACTTCTCATCCACATGGAGGCTGGGCGAACACTTGATGGCGAGCCAGGTCTTCCAGTGCAGGTGCCGCACCTTGTACACCTGCCCGAAGCCCCCCGAGCCGATCTTCTCCCAGCTGCTGAACTCGCTCTCCTCGAAGGTTTTCAGCAGCCCCATGGCCCAGGGGGAGCCGCCGTCCCTCGCCATGGCCGCAGCTGTGCGCGGACACCGCCCGGCCCCGCGGAGCGCAGCGCTGCCGCCGCCCCGCCCGCCCAGGTGAGTCAGGTGTGCCGGGGGGACCGGCCTGGCGTCACTTCCTGGGACGGGCCAGGGCTGGGATGGGCACAGGTCCCTTTTCTGTCCCGGGGCAGCTCCCGGGTTCCATCTGTGCGGAGCTCCCCGGACAGAGCCATGGGGCGGGAGGGGAGCGCCGCGCACGCTGCCGAGCTGTGACAAATAAGCTGTGACAAGGGGGAATTCTGATAAAGGAGAGGGAAGCGCCAGCCACCTCATTCCTGCCTTTTCTTCTTCCCCTGCCCAAGGAACCGCAGCGGGTCCCTGTCCCTCCGTCCCTTGCCCTGTGCATGCCGGCCCGGTGGGCGGCACTCCGGGCAGCCTGCCCCAGGCTGCTGGATGCCCAGGCACGCTCTGAAGCAACAAAGTTTAGGCTCCGGGAAGCTATTGCCGAGAACTGAGACGTCTCTGGGTTTTAGTTGCCCGTGGGATTAGAAGCTGTGATGATCCCAGTGTTTGATTCCAGTGCCTGGATCCTTTTGTGGATCTAATTGCAGGGACCACAGGACCCCCAGAATTGTTTTGTTTGGAAAAAAGTCCAAGATCTTCGTGTCCAACTTCTGGCCAATATCCACCTTGTCAACTAAAGCAGAGCACTAAGTGCCATATCCAGTTTCTTGAACACCTCCAGGGTTGGGGACTCCATCCCTGGGTAGACCTCCCAATGTCTGACCACCCTTTCAGTGAAGAAATTCTTCCTGATTCCAACCTAAACCTCCCCTGGTGCAGCTTGAGGCTGTGGCCTCTCATCCTGTCCCTGTTCCCTAGGAGCAGAGCCCGACCTTCCCTGGCTGCCCTCTCCTGTCAGGGAGTTGTAGGGAGTGAGAAGGTCCCCCCTGAGCCTCATTTTCTCCAGGCTGAACACCTCAGCTCCCTCAGCCACCCTTCACTGGACTGACTCTCTAGATCCTTCACCATCTCCTTTGCTCTTCCCTGGACACACCTCAATATCTTTCCTGAATTTAGGGGCCCAAACTGGACACGGGACTCGAGGTGTGGCCTCAGCAGGGCACAGCACAGAGGGACAATCTCTGCCCTGGTCCTGATGGCCACACTATTCCTGATACAGGCCAGGTGCCACTGGCCTTCTTGGCCACCTGGGCACCCCTGGGCTCATGTCCAGCCGTGACTCAGAGCAATGGATATGGGGTCTCAGCCTGTTCCTGAGATGCTGCTGGAAGGAAGGAGCCTGCACCCTTTGGTGTGTAGCAGGATGGGAGAAGAGGCTCTTCGGACCTGCATCACAACCTTCACACCCATCACAGGTCTGAAGGTTAATAAAGCTCACCTTTGTTCGTTACACTGAGTATCAGACTCGAGCTGATTGTTCTAAGCAGCCAGTGTGTGTCATTTAATCTGGCAGGTTGGGAAATAGATAGAGGACAATGTGTTTTAAAGCCAGGATAATAGCAGTTCTTTGCAAAGCTCCATTTAAAAAAAGAGTCTACACAGACATTTAATTACTTTCAAAAGACACAGGACATGAAGCCTGTTCTCAAGGCTTTATTCCACAGGGACTTCTTCCTGCTTAATTTACTTTGGATTAAACTAAACAATGGTGTACTCTGAATGAGAACATCACTGTATAAATAAATCAGGAATGAGAAACTGCTGTGTGTAGAGACAAGCCCATGGGTCACTCTATGATCCAGCAATGCACCTCTATCTGATCTCTTTCTCCTGGATATCATCTTGACCTGTTCCTTGCTTTTATTTAGGATTCACTCTCAGTGGATCAGCCTGGAGAGTGTGCCATGCTCTCAAGGAGCTCTGCTTAAACTGAAGGGATTTGCTGAACAAGGGCCCTGGACATTTCTGGAAGAGTGCACAACTTTGTTCACAACAGATATTTTATTCCTCTAATGATACATTGTCATTCAAACCTCTGTTTCACTGGGAAGATGGTGAAAGTTAAGCAAGACAAAAAAGCTTACACTTAGCTGGCAGTTAAATGTAACTAAAAAGTGAATTGTGCACCTTCTGCCTCCACTGTGATTTGAGAAATAATTCAACAGACACCAAGCAAGAAAGGAGTCAGAGCTCATGACAGAACATGAAAAGAGCTCCTTTGAGAGAATTTCAATTACTTACATGCTTTCAAAAGGGCTAGGCCTAAATAAAAGTCACATTTAAGGTGCTTAGAGGACTAGCTTCCCAGGCTCTGAGCTTTTTCTTGATGAAGTGTAGGAAGGCTGGAAAAGGACACCAGAAGAGCTTGTCTTCAAGAGGCAGAAAAAGAAGCCAGCAAGGGAATTCCAGAGTAGTCAAGTCACTGAATAAAAATGAATAAATAAATAAATAGATTAATTAATTAATCAAACATTTAAAACATCCTAACAGCTGGCCAGGCTGACAAACAACAGTCAGTACTAGGCTTATTGAGAACAAATCTCCTGCAACCAACCTAATTTATCTTTTTGTGGCAAGGTAACCAGTCTCATGTAATTCCTTCTCTCCTGTGTGTGTATGTGAGCAGGGGGACCACAGAGAAACTCTCTTCTTTCACTGTCTTGCAGTATTTCCCAGTCCTTTCAGAGAACAGGATTCAATCCAGTGCTTCAGCTTGGTCTTTTTAGAATGAAATGCTTCTAAAGGGTTGCTTGGCATGAGTGAACTCAACCAGCCTGATGCTTCAGCAGGTCACAGGGCACCTTTGCCCTGTATGTTAGAGCTAAAATATTTTGCTTTTACCTTCTGTGAACAGACAGGAGCTGGCAACTAGGTAATAGCTTTAAAGTTGATATAAACCAGCACTAATTTGCAAAACTATTAAACAAAAATCCATCTATTTGTCCACTCTGGAAATCTTTAGCTATGTGGGGGTTTTTTGTACACAGATGGTGCAATAGTGCAGCCAACCCAAGGCTCTGAAGGAGGCTGCCATCCCCTTCTTGTGCTCCTACTCACACGGCTGCGTTTGCACTCACGTGGTTGAACGGTAACTGAATCAGCTCAGTGATCTCACTTTAAAAAACCCCTGCCTTGGTTAGTTTTCAGCCGGATCAGAAAGCTGGCCTGACTTCCCAGGTGCTCCTTAATGGCAACAGCGAGGCAGGCGAGTGGGCTGGGAGGAAACTGCCTCGGCAAGGAGGTGATGAAAGGGGCAGGGCTGCAGGGTGGGAAGATGCTGGAGCTCCTCTCTGATCCCGCTTAAAGCACCCTCACAAACCCTGCACAAGTGTGGTGTGGAGATGGAAATGAGTGGTGGGAAGACAGGGGGAATTCTGAAACCAGCTTCCACTGAGGAGATTTTTTTAAAAGCAAGGCCCAGATAATCCTGCTGAAGTCAATGACACGCTAGAGCTGGGCTGCTCTGGGCACATATATGAGGTTTTGTGAGGTCAGAGCTGAAGGTAATGGCAGCTCTGGCTGCTCAGTACCCCAAGAGTCAGTTCCTTTCTAAATTGATTTGAATGCACAAAAGTTAAGCCAGGAATTAAAAGGCAGGTCAAGGACCACACTTGGGCCTTCAGCAGAGTGGTTGTAGTGCTCCTAATAGCTGAACAAATGACAACACAGGTTAATAAAAACCTTGTGGCTTCATTGTAAAGATGAGAACTCTTCTTCAGAGGCAGAGGATTGAGGCACATCATCATTTGCTGCAGATCACATAAGTTCCTTGCTGTAGACAATAACAGAACAAACTCTGTATTTGACGTGATCTAGTGAGAAAATTACTGGTTTGGGGCTTTAGGCAGGCTTTGCAGACTGCTTTTAACAGGTCTTATTTCATGGAATTATATGCTAAAAACCATATCAGGGCAACCACTCCTCTCCTAGACACCAAACTTTAAAGCCTGTGCAAAATGATAGCACTGCTCAGTGAACCAGCTTTGAGATTCTTTTCTTCCCAGAGACAAATACTGTGGTTTTTCTCTACTGCTTTCTAAGAAAGGACTGGACTATCTTTGCTAACATTCTTCCTCTGCAAGGATAATAAAAAAGCCCTGCATTCAAAAACCTAATCGAGAAGTATTAAACAACCCAAATTTTACATGCACCTTGTTATCAGTACTGTTAATGATCGAGAGCCTGTACAATGCAAAAAACATTAATTTTAGAAAAAAAGATTAATCACGTTTGCATTAACAGCAAATGAGTAACGCGGTTGTTTGTGTGGTATTCGGGAGAAGAACGCCTAGTTTTAAATTTTAATTCTTAAACCTCTGAGGACAGAAAATGTGTTCTGAATGGTTTCCTCCAGCTCGGTCTTGCTGCGCTTCTTGGCAGCCGCGCTCATTTTTCGGGCGCGTTTTTTTGGGTGCATTTTTCGGGTGCAATTTTTTTTTGCTGCTGCCGGCTGCGCTGCAGGGCACCACCTCCGCGGGCATGGTCAGAAGGGCTCTTCGGCAGCACGGCGAGCTCCTCCTGCCTCCGGAGAGCCCAGGGCTGGAATCCAGGAGCGAAACCCAGCGGGATGGCGTGCCAGAGCCGCAGGCGGACGCCGCGCTGCCTGTCCGTGCCGAGCGGAGCGCAGCCAGCTCCGGCTCTGATGCTCGGGCTCCGGCAGAACCCGCGGCTGACTCACGGCCACCTCACCGAGGAGCTGTTTTTCAGGCTGGATCCCACAAATCCCGGCAAATGACGCCTTGCTCCTCGCGGAGCCGCTTCCTCCCGGCAGGCACACGATGGAGAGGGCGTCGGACAAAGAGATTTGCGGGGCACAAGCGCCGAGCGAGTTCAGAGCGTTCGTTCCGCAGGCGCGCTCCTCTGTGGGACAGAAATCAACTTCAGGAGCACTTCGAAAATGAGGCACAACCACAATTCTGCTCTTCAAACCCAAAGAGATTCACACGCAGTCGTTTCAGTGCAAAAAATATTAAAATTTGCTATCAAAATCGGGGCGGGGAGAAAATGTGCGTCTTTTCACCGAAATGCTTTCAAATGGGTATTTTGTACATTCACACCAGCGTCTTGGCGTGCTAATAATCTTAACGAAAGATTATTAAAATCTTAACAAAATGTTATTACAATTTTAACAGAGGTTATTTAAAATATTAACGTGAAATTTGAAAAAACGCTGAAAGAAGCCTGAAATTCGTCATTGGTAACTACTCTTGTCTACTAGAAACACGGGTGTTAGCAAAACCTCTGTATACACACTAATACAAAACGGTAAATTCTAAAATAGATTACTGACCAAAAAAAACACCGTAACTTTTATCTTTGCAAACCCCTTGTGAGAATGCAAACTCTGTAAATAATAATGAAATAAGCCAAACACCTAAGCAATGATAGAATAAAACTCTAGAGTGCCATTAAGCAGCATAACCAAGAGCAATTATTTAAAAAAAAAATCAAAAATAGCTCTTTGTTAATAAGTTATCGTCCCATTCGGGCTGATCCCACAGCTGATTTTGCCTTCAAAAATGTATTTAATAGGCTCACATGAAGAGGTGGGAATTTTCAACTTGCAGGTCGTATTCGTGCTCATATTCAGCTCCACAGCACAAGTCCAAATCAAATAACGCCTTGTTTTAATGTGCCACGTGAAACCCTGAACGGCCTTGGTGTAAATTAACCTTGGTGCCTGCAGTGCAGCCCGCACGGAAGGCAGCAGCCTCCCCATCAGGCACGGGGAATAAAATGTGGGATATTGCATTAGAGGCTTCAGGTAAGCTGTTGTAAAAACCTGGAAAAGGCTCCTGCGTGTTCTGGCTGACCAGTGCTTTCATTGTCAGGGACTCTTTCTCTGGGGAGGGTCAACCCCTCTGTTGTTTGTCGCGGGCCTGTGGTGCTGAGCAGGGGAAATCCCGGAGGATGGTGGTACCGATCCATTGCCCAGAGAAAGGTGAGTCAGTCCTGCCTGTGCTGCGGAGGATTGCAAATGCTGCCTCCCTGCTTCATGCGGGTTAAAATCAGGCTGACACCCACACGTGTCTGGCCTTCCCCCTCTGCTCAGGTGGCTCAAGTGCTCCTCAAACATCATTTTACAGCCCGGCATCTTTAATGAGATCAATACCTCAGCTGCCTGCAAAGCAGGAGCTTTTGAGGCAGGAACAGCCATGGGAGGAGGTTTTTACACCTGCCCCTTTTACTGGGAGTATATTTGTGACAGGGCTTAGGAATTCCTTTGCAATATTTCCGTTGAAACAAGAAAGTCTCCCTAATAACTCCTGAAATATTTTGAAGTCACTAAATAAAGCTAAGAAACCTGCCCAAATTTTTATATTCTTTCATACATCTCACAAGCTGTTAGCTAATTTCTAATAAATAACATAGAGGGCTAATAAAAAATGGGATTTTTTTCCCTACCAACTCAAACTCTTTGTGTCATGCATTGGCTCAACATTTCCCCCACTGTCTGTATGTTTTTAATAAATAAATGATCACATATGAATATACAGAATTTAAAAGTTTCTTCTTAAAAAAGCTACAAATGAACTTATTGTATGTGCTTAAGGTAGTGTTGATCTTGCATATATTCTCTAAGCACATCAGAGTAATTTAACAAGAGAGCTGAGAAAACACAGTGTAGTATACGAGAGTTGACAAGGATAAAAGTGAAAGCTTTAAAACTTGCTTTGTTTAAGACAGGAAACCTCTTCCAAAGAGTAAAAAAACCTTATATTTTTTTGTAGTAAAAATCCAATAAAAGACTGTTTTTCTAGAAATCTGTCTGAATTCCCAAGCCCAGTTCCATTCCATCTCTGCCAAAACTACTTTGACTTGGTCAAGACTTACTTATTTGTCACCATCTGGAGATCCTGATCCAAACCTTGGCTGCATCCAAACTCCAGTGACTTTCATTCTCATCTTTATGTCTAAGGGAAAAAAAATGGAAAATAATGACAAGACAAACTACAAACGTAGCGTTTGCAGCCAAAAATAACATCTAATGAGGTTGCTAAAACTGATAATGTCAGCAATTAAAAGATTAATTAGGTTGTTGTTTACTATGTGGCACTCAAACAGAAGACACTCTCTGTGATGGAACACCTGCAAGAGGGCTCCAATAAGTAGTTTTTATCAAATATTCAGAATGTAAGAGAAAATAGGAGAGCCATATTCATAATAATATTTTATTTGTTGGATTTTCTTGTCCCAAAATGGAGGGAACAGCTTGTTTATACCACAGAAGCAGTTCATATATTTCTGTACTCTCTTCTGTGGCTACAACTTGCAGGACTAAAAAATTTCTTCTAACATCAGTGACAAGATTTTCACTGTTGTAAAAGCTATAAAAGCAAAAAATCTTTTTTATTTCCTTGGTTTAAGCATCTTAAGTTTTACTACCATGCAAAGTAATAAATTGTTTCACACTCAGAATGTCTAAAATGGAACCAAACTTTAGAAAACTTTAATTAGCTGGATCTCTAAATCAGAATGTTTTAGAAAAAATGCTTTATGGTCTGAGCAAGATTCAGCTGGTAACATGCCTGAAATGAGAATGGCTGCTGAGTTCATGAGCTTTTTGAAGATGTTGGGTCAGTGAATAACTCCAGGAGAAACGTTTTGACAGATATGGAGTTTATATTTCAGAATTACTCTTGGAAAGGAAGACTGTCAGAGTCATGGAAGGCTTGCACATATATATGACAAAAATTAATCCCCTGTTGAAAAGGGGAAAACCACACTAAATAGCTGAAGAAGTTTTGAAGTAGCTTCCTAAAATATTTCCAGTTTGTGGTTGTTAGAACTTGTCTGATTAAGGACCTCCAGTGAACGTGGAAATTCTCTGCACTGGCTGTTGCTCCTGCAGATCTCCAAGAGCAGGGTGACAGCAGATCCCACTAAAATATATTCATTTTACAGCAGAGGAGTGATCACAGCTCAGGAAGCTGAAGAAACAGGCAGCAGGCATGCATAAATTATAGCAGCCCAAACTGAATTTTAATGTGTGACCACACTCACATGATTAAAAGTTTCCCTATTTTCAGGTAACATATTAGTTCTAAGCATGGAGTACCAATCCAGAAAGGTGATGTTGGATTTTAATCCCTGAAATACTTTGCTGTTGAGATCAGAATTGGCATGTGGGGTTTTTTCCTTAAAAAGGGGAGGTGGGAGGAGGTTGGTCAGAGTTCAAGACTCTAAGAATGCAACTGCATGTACCTATAATCAGCACTCAAAAGGAAGAATCAGGTATTTGCATAACACTTGCAAGAGTCCTAGAAATGTGTGCAAATAAATGCTGGATTTGATGCAAAAAGAAAATATTTCATTAATTCACACGAAACCAAATGCACATAAATTTGAAACTTTAGTCTCATTTGGAGAAATATGTTTTATCCTGCTGTTTATTACACTCACCACATGCACTCTCTTGCAATGCTGCCTCAAAGCTGGTGAAGTCCATGAAATAAAACCACATCCTCCAACATCACAGCTGTAGGCACCTGAATCACCGTGTGTTTCAACATGTTTATGTAGATCAGAGGCACTCCTAAAACTGAAAACAAGGTAAAACAAATAACAGATATAATAGCACAGAGGAATAGCCTTGTGGTTAATGTTTAGGACTGGGAGGTAGAAACTTTTGGCTCTGACAATGACAAGTGAAAGCAGAATATGTGTAAATTGCTTCTCTGCCTCAGTTTTTCCACCTGTGGAAAGGGGATAGTACAGACATCTCTTTGATGTGCTCTTAATTTCTTTTTCCATTCCTTCTTTCTTCCCACACATCCACACCATGCCCAAATCCAGGTTATTTTTCCACAACTACCACCCTTTCTTTATGTTCACGTAGAGAAAATTCTTGTCCATTACCAATCATCCTCTTTGGTTTAGAAATTCCAGTTATTTCCTTCTACCCACACACAATGTGAACTCAACAGTACTTAAATATTGATGCATTTCACCCCATTTCCAGCATCCAAAGCCTAGGCCTCTCATCTTCTCAGGAAAAGTTAAAATAATTTGCCAGCGCTTATATGTGCAACTTGGCTTGTCACAAAGAAAATTTGAGCCTCAAATTTTCTTACCTGCTGTCACAGAGGTGACAGTGGAATTATGGTGTCAAAATTGGATGTGTGCTTTTGGTGAGGAGGCACCTGTGCTCACCATCCCACAAAGGCTATAGGTAACACAGTTAACTGCAAAAGATAATAGAGAGAAAAAGATACTTTCTGTTCTTTATCACAGCTTCACCAGGATTTTGTCTTCTACATGACCAAAAAAAAAGAAAAAGAAAATGCCAGTTTAAAATTAGCATGTTATAATACACTTGGGAATAAAATATACAGAGAAGGAATGAGATCAAAATGAAATGCAGAGCCAATGAAGAGGGCAGTGAAATAATGGTCGATTTACAGCGTTTCAGCTTACTCCCAAAAAATAGATGGCAAAATCACATTTCACCCTCTAGGCCCTCACAAAAAGGATGATTATCATTTTGCCCTTGGCACTTTTGGAGGGTTTTTAAAAGGTGGATGTTGTCTGGAGGCCTTCTGAGGGAGAAGCACTGTCAAATCTGCTTTGAGTGTTTGAGGTATCACCGCTCACAAGGGCAGCAGGAGGAGCGTCCATCCCCTGCCTCCCTGTTCCACAGCGGGATTTATTTCCTCGAGGCACAGCCGTGCTCAGGGCTTGCTCAGCTGCAGGCTGAGATTTGGGATTGCTCTAACTCTGGATTTGGGACAACCTCTGGCAGATGGGCAGGCAGGGCTGGGACGACTTACCCTGAACAAACGCTGCTTTGTGCGCGGTGAACCGTAGGGAGAGTCTCTGTAAAGAATGCTTGAATTTGGACAAAAGCTGGGGTTTATAGGAATTTAAAACCATGCATTGTTTTATAATCAGCCCACTGTTTTACAGATGTCCAGAGAAAAACAGTCATGTTGTCTCAAAAAAAAAAAAAAAAAAGGTCAATATAATGCATTGCAATATTCCGGAATCACTCCCTGCAGGAATCACTCCCTGCACAGGTATTTTTCCTCATAGTTTGTCTCAGACCAGGAATTCTGTTTTGCTTTTGTCCCTAACATAAACAGCTTGATGTGGAAAACCTGTCTGGAATAACTTAATCTGCAAAACTGTGTCAGTGAATTTAACAGGCTCTTGGAGTGGGAGTATCCAAGTTTACTTAGCTGTCTGCCATGTAAATATGTCCACGTAGGGACTGATTTCAGAATATCTACAGCATTTGCATTCACATCACAGCTTATTTCAGAATAATTTCTTATAGGTAAGCAAGCCCTTTCAAAGAGAATTTCAATATTTATCAGCGAGCTGTTACGCAATACACCGGGGTAGGAATATGGGAATGTCATGTCTGCACTGGCACTCTGCACCAACATGCAGACAGACGTGTGTGCTGCCAGAATTGCTAAAGAAAGCTGAATCATGACCCAGGGACGTAACTGGCTACAATATCTGAATGGATTTAGGTTGTGCCCGAGCAGCTGGGACCCTGGGATGCCTCCCAGCTCCCCCAGCCAAGTTCACTTACTGGGATATGACACAGGTTCACATCAGCCTGGTTCCTGCTCCAGCCACCTTGAGATTTTCCCTGCCTGTGCAAGCAGAATTATCAGGGGACAAGGACAGGCAGGCACACTGTACAATTCACAAAGTTTTAATCACAGCCAGAGTACCCAGAAACAAATAGTTTGGTTAGCCATGTGCTTTATTTAATATATAAGGTCTATATTAATGTGTTATGCTTTAACTAAAAAAAACAAACAAACAAACAAAACCCCCCCCCCCCAAAAAAACACCAAAAAACCAAACCAAAACAGCATATTGAAACAGCTTCATTAGTTAATAAAACAAAAATAAAAATGTACTTCCAATCTCTTTCCAAAAGCACCTTGAGTCTAATCTAATGAAATGCAGAGTGTCCAAGCATCAATGTGCTGGAGATGTAGCCAGTGAAAAATCGTGTTTCCTTAAGAGTGCAACTTGAAAGCAGAATCTACCCCGACGGAGCAAGTCTGCACAAAGCTCTTCGTGTGTTTATACAACCTGAATGTTCCCAGGTCTGGCTGCATGGCTGGAATATTCCCGTTCCCAGGGCAGAGACCCACCCGCCTCCCTGCATTTCCTGTGTGTCCCACAGCAATATCGCCGCTTCCCTCCTCTCAGATGCACCAGGATTCTTTCCCAGCAAGTCATCGCTGCCTTGTGGGAGCCTCTGGGGACCCGAGGGAGGTTGTGGTTAGGTCAGGGAAGGACTGGGCTGTCTGACTGAGGCTGATTATGTGCTGCAAGGTGAGCAGGAGCCCCGGCTGGAACACACCTGGGGCTTTCACCCAGCCCTGGGTCCTGAGAGCAAATAAACAGAGGTGCAAGAGGAGAATGAACATCTGCATGGGAGCCACTGCAAAAGAGAAAAGCCCCCTGAACTTGTTGGTTTGAAGGCACAAAGGATGGAATTTCCATGCCTCAGAGGCACAGGCAGCTCTTACTTTTCCAGCATTTGTAACTCAGTTGACCTAGGTTCATATATCAATTTTCTTAGCTGATATAGCGTTTGTAACTCTGTTGTTTATCTGACCTGTAGTTTATCTAACCTTGAGAAAAGTATGTTTTATTTTAAGAAGCTCCAACTTACCATGTTTCCTCATGTGATCTCGTAGCAGCCTTGCATTGGCAGAATGTTTCCGACCGTTCTGTCAAGCAAATATTTTTTCCTGAATTTAAACCGGAACTGTTTGCTGGCAATACAAATAATTTTGAAAGATTTATTAATTAATAACTTATTATTAATTCAGCTGCCAGTTTCGTTAATATAGTCATACAGCATTGAGACAGTTTCAATATTCTTTTTCGCAACCAACTTAGTTTAGGCTAAATGAAGAGGATTGTTTATCAGTAAGTAAATATCCTAAACAGAATAATAACCTGTTCAAAAAGCCAGTAGTTTCAAATTTGAGATCTTCTGTCAATGCACCCACTTTCCATCACCAAAACATTCACAAATCCTAAATATAGACCAAGCACTTAAAACCAGGACAAAAACACCACCTGTCCCTCCCTTTTTAGCTTGCAGGAAAGCACACCACGTAATGCACAGTTGGTTGAGGTAGTTCTGGTGAAGAAAACACTCACCAAACACACAAAGGCAAGAGAATTTCTGTGCTTCATGAACACAACAACCTTCCTGGACCAAACTCTGCTCTCATGCAGTTGACTTCCGTGCAAGTAGAAATATTTATTGAATTACACATGCACATTAAATGAAAAATCTTAAAAATATAAACAGAAATGAGAGCATAACCCCTTACTGTTTTCTGAAACGTGATTCTGTGCATGATAAAAATACTTGGTGGTGTTGACCATCCCTCCACAAGTAGGACATGCTACAACCTTTTGTTTTGTGGGGGTTCTTACGTGCTTCCACTTACACCTACAGCTCACCCTGCACCTTCCTTTAAATACACCTAAACAACCTCAACCAACCAACCAACCAAAAAAAAAAAAAGCTGCATAAAGACTGTGCTTTCTTATTCAGAAGCAGAAGAAATCACGTACTTATGTCTGACTGTTGTATCCTTAGAAATACACAGACTACTTCTTTAAAAAACATAAATCATGTCAGCAGCGTTGCAAACACCACAGGACATTTAACAAATGTCTGTGGCACAGGGTTGTGTCCAGACACTTCTGGAATATCTCCAGTTTCACAGTCTCTGGAGCACCAGGATGATGGGGCAGTGAATAAATGGCAATTGTACATCTCCAGAACTCCACTTAGTGACTATTTTTTCTTTTAAATCTTTGAGCTTTCTGTCTTTATGTTTAAATTCACATAGCGGTTAAGCACAAGCAATCGGCAGGCCACCAAACAATCTTTGCATTTGAACAGCTCTGTCCTCAGATCTCTTGAGCTCAGGAACTCTGATACTGTGGATACTCTGATGCACAATGCAAGTTTTAACAGCAGAAGCAGAAAGCTCTGACTGTTGACATGTGACAAGGGGAAAATCCCAAGTGGTTTTATGTTTAGGTGTAAATAGAGCTACAAAACTACTTTCAGGAGAAAACTTCAGACATATGTAAAGGAATATTCTATCATCTCATGCAAGGAGCAGCCACAAGCGTCTCTCATCTGCCTAACAAAGGTGAGAGCCATGCAGAAATCTCCCTTTTTAGAAAGGTGAAATCATAGCCTGCACCCAATCAAAGACTTAAAAATCAGGAGGACTAAATGCAAACTCAAGAACAGGAGGCAGGGAAAGAAAATATTCTTGATGATAAGAATGATCAGGTGAATCAAACTAAATGACATCTTGGATATCTTTAGGTCTCAGAAATGAATGCCTAAAATTCATTTACCAAAAAGGACTTGCCTAGCTCATGTCACCAGGTAGGTGCACAGTGAGTCCATTTCTGCCCCTCATCAGGATGTTCTCTCAAGAACAAGAATGTAAAACCTTGATCACAGCCCACATCCACTCCAGTGCATGGAATACAGGCAATTCCCTGGCACAGAGTTCTGAGCTACAGATTCATGTACTCAGTAAAGGGTTAGAACCCTGAAATCTTTATTAAAAGACAGGAAATCCTGAAACCTCACCTTGCCTACAGTAGATCTTGCACCTCTCTTGTAATTGATTCTCATTACTTCTCGTCTCTTCTACCATGGAGAACAAATGATTTCACTGTTCCCAAACATCTTTGAAGACACACCATATTCCTTTTCTTCCACATCTGACTTTTCCCTAATCCCATATTTAGGCTATAGAGCCAGAGGAGTCCCTTCCTCTGTCCTAATGGGCTTTATTTTCTAAAGTTATGATCCCAGTGATGTGTGGTTCTTGTTCCTCTTAAGTGTCTCCCCTGGATGTAGGGAGGCATAAACTTAAGGACTAGAAATTTTACACTTTTAGGTCATTGGAGTGAGTTGAGTTCTCCAGATAAAAAATAATGCATCTGTCAGCTAATCTCCAGAGGGAAAATGAACACATTCATGTTGCCTTGCGTCCACTGATGGGATTTTTTCATTAATAACTACTCCAAAAAGCAACTTCAGCCCATTAATTGAAGAGACACATATCTTGGGGCTTCACCAAGAGGACTCCAGTCAAATGTGGACTCCTTTGACACACTTTACAAAACAAAGCCAGACTGATTGGTGTAGAGCAAGCACAGAAGGATCCGTTCCAGGAGCAGTGTCCCACAAATTGCCTTATTATCCTGCAGCTTTTCATCTGGGGAGGCTCTGCTCCTACCCTCCCCAGGTGTGGGGCTGAATGGCATGCACAGCACATACAGCCCATAGTTTAGCCCTTACTCAAACAATCAGGCATCTGCTATGAAAGGCTGTCCGTGGAATGTGGCTCCGGTACAGCCACGGGCAGGACATCACCTTTGAAGCCACGACAATAATTTTAAACACAAGAGGTAGCTTGCAATACAGAGAATGCCTTAAAAATGCTCTTTCTTACCACAGAGTTGAGAACTGGGGCAGCAGTGGGTGTGTTTCCCTGCATTTGAAAGGATCAGGTGGACAGAAGGAAGAGTAAGGTCACCATGAAATATTGTTATGAGGGAGACAACCCTGATCCAGGCTGGTAGAAATAAGTCAGAAATCTGCTTGAATGGTTTATGCGCTGTCACCCACAAGCAGAATCATGAGGAAACCCAAGCCTGCTCAACTCCCAGTCGCTCTGAGTTGAGAACTGCCCATGGATGATAGGAACTATCCTGCTTAAATCATGGTGCCCATAAAATAGACATGTTTTTGCAGCTGTTTTAGACTGGTGAAAAAATATCTGAGGATCTCTCCCAAGTTCCTGTGCACATAGAGCACTAAGTGAATTTTATAAGAAACATTTATGTGTGAAATACTTTTAGAGCTAATATGTTTTAATTTTTTATGAACTACCTTTCCAGAGACAATAAACAACTTGTTTATTTTTTTTTTCATTTGTAACAGTTTCTTCCTCCTTATCAGAGGCATGAAAAGCAACATGTTCATAAAACCACACTGGGTTACTGAAGGTAACATAAACCAAAATAGAAGCATGGAGAAGACAAGATGGTTTTGGCAGAAAATCAACAGACAGGAACATAGAATTAAGTGTTTTTAAAAACCAAACAGACACCAGTAAATACTGCAATAACATTTAATTAACTCACTCCAACACAGAGACAATTACATCAACTACAAAAATGCAGAAAATTTTGCAGTATCCACAACACAAACCAGGTCCTGAATTCCCACCCACCATCTCGTAGCTGAAAAGTCTGTCCAGGCTAATTGAGTGAATGCTCCTCATTCTTTTGAGCAGGGATGTGTCTGTTCATGCGTTTCTCTTGGTTTATTTCTCTGTATATTTTTACCTCGTCCCTTCGCTTCTCGCTGCTCCTGCTCAAGGGCAGTGCAGAAATGGGACGGCTGCAGAGTGATTAAACTGAATTGGGTGTCAGGATGCAGCACCCCACGAGTCAGGACTGATGTGACAAGGGGGAACTAAACCTTAATTGGCCTCTGCCTCAAGAACCCCACACCTGTGGGTGCAAGAGGGCTGCATACTGCAGAAACGTATCCGCGATGGTCAGATGACAGAACTCTGGAGACAGGGTTGCTCATGGAACACCTGCTTTATTCTCAAGGGTCATGGGTGGTAGGGTCTGCCATCAGCTGCCAGCCCAGCTGATGGCGTGGTTCCAAGAGAGGGAATTTCCTGTTACAGTATGTTTTATCCCATTCTGTGTTGAATATTCTATTTACAGTGACCAACCGGTGTGAGACACAAATCTTACAGAATTTACATACAGCCTATGAGAACTACTACACTTACATAAGGCACTACCTTCTTATGCTAATTTCTATAATCCCTTCTTCCTGCAATCTCTGCAGACCCCTTTTCTGCCTGGTCATGGGTATTACCCAATATCCTGTCCTCCAACCCACCATGCTTCATATCTCAAAGACTGCTGTCATTTCTATTTCACTTACAGGCTTGATGTTTTCTGAACCTATTGCTAAACAATCATATTTATAGGGTTTCCCTGTATCACCTTCCCCAACAGCATATATTGCATTTTCTGCGGTGTGAGACGGGGTGCCATGCAGCAGCACACTGCCAGCAGGCCCAAATCAAGGTGCTCCCATCGCTTCCCAAAAATGTGACCCTCAGGCTCTCTGCTGTGCCGGCACAGCTTTTTGGAAGGCTGCACACCGAATTTGGGGCAAGGAGCTGCTTCCAACCGTATCAAACACCGGGGGCAGCAAAGGGAAATGGGCAGGACTCCTCGGGATGGGAACTGCTGATCCAAATGTAAATGTCATTCGGGTTGTTCAAAGAACGAGACGTAAATTTAAACCCCCTGTTTTATTTCGGACTGCCTGGTTTTAGTCATTGCGGAGTGGATTGGAGGAGGCTGCCGAGCGTTCTGTGTGCGGAGCAGAGCATTCCCAGCAGGAGTTAATGCAGCCAAACCGCTGCGATTTTAATTCACGCTCCGCTGTGTTTCACAACAGCTCCCCGAGGCTGACAAGCCCTGATTTCCTCGGAAGGGCTTGAAACAGGATCTGAGAAATCCAAGGTCCCGTGTCTATGGAAACACAGAGGCACGTAAAGGTGAGTCAAACTAAAATATTGGGCGAGACAGATGGAAAAGCACCTCTTAATCAGAGCAACGGGGCTTAAACTCATTTTCATTCGCTGGCACCAAAGCTCTGAGTGTTTCAGAGGAACTTTCTTAAATATCCTTTGTGTGTAAACAGGAGAGGAGCGAAGTTTTTTGGAGGAAAAATGTTTTTTCACTCACTGCTGCCTGAGTCAGGATATTTACCTGTGGGGAAAGTGACCCTGATCCAGTGAGAGGTCCCACAGGTGTCGGGGGAAGCTGCACGGGTGATTTTTCAAAGAGGATTATATTCATTACTGTGGGAACATATTTGCAGGGTGGGGAAAGGTGAGCAGTTTTCCCTGCCCTGGAAGTTCTCCCCTTTCCCAGTGTGCCCTACCCCACCTCCTGGGGCTGGTGGAGCCTGCCTACTGAGTTGGGAAACATTCTTCTAATTAATAAAATTCACTACATAGCTGGAACTTGAAAAAACATGTATCCAAAAGATTTTGCAGCATGCTGTGGGCTCAAGGAGCCCATGAACTGCCCACTTACAAATACAAAAAAGTGGAATATTAAATCAATGAGCTGGAGTTTAAGCATGTTTCTCAGGGCTGTGCTTAGTGACAGAGGCAGCGAAGCAAAATTCTGAGGGCTTTGAAGTTTTTCTGAACTTTCTTCACTTTTAAAACAAACAGAGCAATCTTGGCAGTATGTGAGTAAAGAGTGATTGGTGTGCATTAAAGGGCATCAGGATCAAAAGTAACTACTGCAAGAAATATGATTCCTGTAAGATATCAGACGTAACAGCAAAAAGGTTTGTTTGTAACAGTAGTTTGTGATCAAACTATGCAGACAACCCAAAAGGTATCATAAATAATGATCTGTATTATATGCTTAGTCTTATAGCCTTAAAAAGATGACAGTGGGGCACTATATGTGTAATCCACTTGTAAATAAAAAATTTTATTTAGAGGTTCTCCCAGATAGATTTAACAACAGAACTACCTCTCTCTATAAACAGAATTTGTATGCCATTCCTTATTTCATTTAAGGAAAAATTAATGGAAAGAGAGGTATCAGAGCATTATGTGAATAGAGATATTCCAAATTTAGGGTCAAAAGGATATTTTTGGCCATCCTATTTGAAGTGTGAAGAGGAAACTGGAAATTATTCCAGACCCAGCAAGGCAAAGTTTAGTAAAGCAAAGCATGGGCTGTAGGCACTGTCAGAAAACAGAAGTGACTTTGCTCCATCACTGCAGTATATTTACTTCAGTAAATACTGATAATAAATTCTCCAATATCACACTGATTCTAATTCTAATATGACACACATGAGAACTCAAATATCTTTGTAAAGCACCACCCTCTGTTCTGACACTGCCTTGCATGGAAATATTTTTGTCCTCATTAGTGTTTGTTCTTAACCTCAAAAAGATAGCTTATGCCATGAACATTATCACAAACTCTGATATGAAAAAATCATAGATAATAGAGAATGGGATTTAAGGATGATAAGCTATGGATCTTTGAAAGACATAGAGAGACGTAAGGAAAAAATGATCAAAGGCTGCTGAAAAATGCATTTTTTGTATTGATTAGTAGTTCACTGTCTCAAAACCAACATCAGATTTGTCCACGTGAGGTTTGCAAAATTGTTTAGTTTCACAGTTTTTCCTTAATTCAGTTGTTTCTTCTTTGCCATTATTTTTTCACTTGTATCACTTACACGAAAGAGCAAAACTCAGAAAACATGAAAAAAATTCTTGTAGACCAGAGAAACAATTTTCCTGCACTGTTTTTTTTTCCTCTAAGAACTGTCTTGCTGAAGAGTTACACCAAGGGGGATGGCAAGGAAATGTTGTCACACTCCTGGGTGCAAAGCCAGTGCTCACTGGCCATCAATAAGAGCTGAGGTTCTGAGCAGAGGAGGGACAGAAGGTGCTACCCCATAATGTCCTACTGATATGAAGCCACCTCTGATCAGGAGTGAACACCCTCAAGATGCATTTAAAAAAATCATACAGGCATTTATGTTATAAATGTTTTTATAACATAAATTTATGTATAAAATACATAAGTATTTATGTTAACATTGTTAATAAAAATATAGCAACTGCTGTTGTCTTGGTTTGCTTGGTACAGAAATAGCACAGAATGGATAAATGATTTTATTTAAGGCAGAACGTTAAAAAGTGATCAAGGTACAAAGCATTTTTAGTTGAAATCAATCTTGGCAGTGTTTGATCATCAAACTTAAATGAACAGCTGGGTGCAAATATCTCTTTGAGCAAAGAAAAAATCCCAAACACTTCCAGATTTTGTTGCCCTTTTTTCAGACCAACAACAAACACTCCAGATCTGGCTACAAGCTACAGGTTTATCATTGAACTGGGTGCATTAGAGTTTTTCACATATGCTCTTAAAACACAAGAGAAGTTGCATCTTTGTTAAAAAAGATCATTTTAGTCCAGAGAAAGAAAAGTTGAATCCAGGGTCACAAATGTTATGCAAATATCACAGGATGGGTCAGGTTGGGAGGGACCACAGTGGCTCAGCTGGTCCCGGTGGGGCCATCCCAGAGCACACAGGCCACAGGATTGTGTCCAGACAGACCTGGAATGTCCCCAGGGAGGGAGCTCCACACCCTCTCTGGGTGATCTGTTCCAGGGGTTTTCCTTTTTGCCTTTGCTACCGTGATAATCTCGTGTTACAAAGATACTGGGACACCTTCTTCAGGGCTAAGACTGAGCAAAACCTCCCCATTGGGAGCCAGATCCAAAGAATGCTGAAGTTGGGAAAGGAAAAGAAAATGCCAATATCGAGTGTTTCACATCACAATTCTGCCAGCAAACTCCTCCTAAGTGCAGTAACTTCGTGCTCTGTGAGTAGCCTTAGCAGAGCAGCTGCTAATTGCTATCTACTGATAATGCCCCAAATGAAACTTGCAAATCTCGGTGGCAAACAGATTTCCCACTGTCCCACAAATGCAGCAGCACCCGAGTGCTTTGTACCTTAAAGCACAACTTTCTGCACAAAGGCACTTCATAGGGTCAGGAGGAAAATTTTGTAAAAATCAGTATTTTCTTAAGTGTATACTATGACACTCTTGGGCTTAGGTCACAGAGACGTTGTTAATGTTGGTCCAATTCTACTTTTTTCACCTTTAATTAAAATTCACCTTTAATTAAAATGTCTACACCTGTAATTACACTTGATTACAGTCTTAAGAATAAAGAGCAGGATACACAAGAGCCAAACCAGCTATATTAAAAAGTCTGGTATATTATTGCTATTACATCCACAGAGTCTGCCTGTAATTTTCTGCAGAATTGGATTTTTTTTTGTTTTCTTTTTGACTACATTTAATACTGTTTAAAAACTGCAAAATACAATACCCATCATGATAAAACCAGTGTATTAAGGAAAACACCACAGAAACAATAAAAGTTTCCCTTTTTCTGTAAAGATTCATACAAACCCCGATTTAAACTTAAAATTCTTATCCTTGAAAGGGAAGAAAACTCTGCCATTAAAAACAATTTGTTAAAATCTGCACCTGCTGAGGCCCTGATCTTAGAAAAGAAAACCTCAGCAGAAGTTCTCATGACATCACCTCTTCACTCTCTTTCCACATTAGGAATAGATGTCAATACAAACAAAAATCCAGGATTACCAGGAATGAAGGAAAAAAACCCAGGTCTTATTGAAGGGCTTCATGCAGCTGGGGCTTATCAAAGCTCAGGTGCAGGTAAACTGAAGTCAGTGTTATTTTCCTGGTAGACTGAAGACAGAATTACCTTCTAGTCTTGGAATATTTTCCCAGAGAATCTGTGTGAAAGGTGAGGTAGGAATGACCTGCTGCTCCCAGCTGTAGGTGCTCCTTCAAGTGTTCCCCAGTGTGATTGCAAAATTCTCCCATGCATTCCCCTACACAGCAGCACTCTTTCCATTCACACGTGGCAGCATCAATCCAGTCTTCTTAAATTTGCTTCCTGGGGCCATTGCCTAAAAGTTTTAGTTATATGACATTTCTGTGAGTTTCTCTTGTAAAAATAGTAGTCAAGATGACGGTCTCCTCAATGACATGGACCCTTTTTTTTTTTTTTTTTAATTGCTGGATTCCTTATTTTAGGTATCTAAGGCCATATTCTGCAAACATTTACACCTTGCCAGAAGCCACAAGTTGTAACATTTTCACTGCAACCACACGGTAGGATTCCTATGATCACCATCCCAAACATCTGCTGAGGGTGCCTTTCTTTAACTTAGTAATTTAACTCCATGGCAGGGCTGTAAAACCTCTTTCCTCACAGAAAGCCAAAGCAACCATTACCAGGAGTGCAATTCCAGTCACTGGCACCAGAGTGGCATCCCACTGAACAGGGCTGATTCCCTTTTCCTGTTCTTCTCAGCATGCAGCTCTGGAATTGGCACAGCTGCTAAAGGTGATGAGAAAATCGATGGAAAGAAAAAAATGAAGGAGGGATTTGCAGCAGAAAGTTGGTTATTGGGGGGAATGATACAGAGAGAAATCAGTTCTCTGCTCAACTGGATGCAAGTTTGTATAAAGGCAGCCACAGGAATGTAAAACAATGAGGAATGGTTCCACTGGTTTTTTGTTACTCTGAACAGATACAACAGCAGCAAACTTCCTTAAAAACTTCTTCCAGCCCATTCTCCGTGGTTTCCCACCTCCCTCCTCTTCCCTGCGTTACCAGCTTGGAAGATCTGCCAGATCAGCTGCTCTGAGAGCCACTCCCTGACTTGCTTTATTCCCAGCACTCTGGATTAGTTTTTAGGGCTCCAGGAGCTTCTGAGCAGGTCAGGTGATGGATCTCAGCGAGGCAGACTTCGGGAGGAGGGTGGCAACAAGCAGCTGGGAGGAGGTTCTTCACTTTCTCATACAGATCTGGAAGACAAACTCTGCCCAGTAGCCTCAAGCATCGGTCTAAAAGCCTGACTGTGTCTTCCCTGCTGCTCGTGCTGATCGCACTGATTAAAAAACGTGGGTGCTGACATCATTCTGGGCTGAAAAAAACCGAGTGGGAAAGTGGGAAAACGTGCAGGAATCGCTGTGCCAACTCCATGGTGGTCAACAGGCACCATCCACTACTGGCTTTGTACTCTCTCTGCTTCCAGCAACTAAAAACACCCCTCTGGAAGTGTTCCTTCACCAGAAGGTGAAATACTGCAAAGCTTCTCCAGAGAAATGATGGGCTGGTGTTCCAAGTGGGACTCTCCTCACGTTGTAACAGTTCTATCCAAACATCTACAACCAACTTTTCCCTGAAACAGGAAATCCTGGCGGCCCTAAAGACAGAGGGAAAGGCAGGAAGAGTGGTGTTTATGCTGCACATTAAATAATTCGTGGTCAAGTGACTTTATTAAAGTTATTCCAGCCACGGTATTAATACCACTGGGACAAAATATCTCAAGTTATAATTATTCTAATTGACCCACGCCAGTACCCACAATATCCCAACAACTGGAGGCAAAAACTACCAGAGGGAAAACTGTGGGAGAGACTTTGAAATCCTCCTGTCCATAATGGCACAGCCTCCCCTTGTCTGTACATGCCACCTGAACACTCACATCCCACTTCCTTCTCCCTACATCCCACCTGAACCTCTCACATCGCCTTTCCTTGTCTCCCATCCCACCTGAACCTCTCACATTATCTTCCTGGTTTTTATATTTTATTTGAACCTCCCACATTGCCCTTTCCTTGTCTCCCATCCCACCTGAACCTCTCACATTGCCCTTTCCCAGTCTCCACATTCCACCTGAACCTCCCACAACTCTCCTCCCTTCTTCTACACCCCACCCACCCTCTAATCCTTCTGTTTGTACTTCTGTTAGTTGAGGCTCAATCCCGCTATTTTCAATATCCTTCACCCCAAACACAGGCACCTTTAAAGGCAATGAGACCTGGAAGGGTTCTGGAAGGATTTGCAGCCAAGCACAGACCACACACACTGGTTTGCTGCTTCCAGACTGATAAGTGTCCTGTGCAACCAGAATCTGTGATTTCTTTCAAGCATTCATTGATAACAGCAAGTTCTTGCTGTACTTGAATTACTCCTTAAACCACTCTTCATTTTGATAAAACGCTTACAACTTAATTTCTAGACGACTTTCCAAGTAGGCAGACTCAGAAACAGTGGCTGTACTGTGAGAAGACAAAGTAAATGAAGAAGGAAATGTGTGTTTTGTGTAATGAGAATGACAGCTATCCCTTTCCTACCTACAAATGCTCTCAGGGGTGAGTGCATGACTTTAAAACAACAGCAGTAAACAGAGCACTCTTTTCCAAGCTGGGAACACCTCATATCTCTATTCAACCCACTTCTTAAAGAACCACACAACTATATCATGCCTGGAGGAAAACTTAGTGCATGTTGGGATTTGCATGTATTTCATGGGAAAAAAAGTAGTGAAAAAGGGAGGAGAGTGAATGAGAAATAGGTACATTTGCCTTCAGGACAAAGTTTCCAATTTTTCTCTTTGGTTATGCAATATGAGATCTCTTTTTTTTGTGTGTGTGTCTTTAAAAATGGTGCTTTGTCACTGATTCCAGTCTTTTCAGCAAAAATCTGGACTTCACAGGAGGGCAATAAAGCAGCTATTCTTTACTTTTAAAGACCCAAACACCCCCAACCTATGCACCCATATTTGCAGTTCAGTAATCCTGAATTTTACTCCCTAATGAGGGCACAAGTGCCATCTGTGTGCCAGTCAGCCAAAGGTCTTGATTCCTTTGAAAGCTCTGATTAGGGTCAGGGCATTGGTGTGGAGAGAAGGGAAAAGGAGTGTGAACATGCAGTTTATTTACTATTTACCTACCAGCCAGTATAACAGACTGAGAGCCATTCTTTTGTATCTCCCTTGGCAGAGCAGGGATCTAGGGTTGGTACTTCCCCGCCCTTTCCTGTAATGAGCTGATTTGATTTTTTAATTTTTTTCTTTTTTTTTATTGTAAAGCCCCCCTTTACTCCAGTGTCACTCCCTTGCCAACTCTCCTGAGCCTGACTTGCGTGCAGGCATCACAGAGGTTTATTCTGTGCGTGAGAAAGGACAACCACCCTTGAGGAAACTCTGCTCTCAACCCCGCTTCCACAATCCCCAAAAGCCACGAGACGTGGCCCTTCTTCATTCTCTTATCACTGGGCATCTCCCTGCTTGCTTTCTGCACGTTGCTGCACATAACAGCACAGCCAGCATGTGAATGCAAGCCTTGGAGTTTAATTTCTGGTGAATTCGCACTGAGCACACAGCAACTGCTTCTCCTGTACCTAACAGAACACAGACTGTGCAATAATCACTAATTAGTGAGCAGCCCTGCAGCCAAGCACAGCCTGCCATCAGTTCAGCACAGCAGGCTGAGCCTGGATTCTCTCACCTATTTTTTAGCTGTACTTCCAGTGTGCCTCGTTGCCCCTCAGGGCCCTCTTTCCCCCCAGTGTTGAATCCCTTTTTTGATGCTGAGAATGTTGGGACTGTTCAGCCTGGGGAGGAGAAGATTGTGTGGAGACCTGAGAGCAGCTTCCAGTGCCTGAAGGGGCCACAGGGAAGCCAGAGAGGGACAGTTCATGAGGAACTGGAGTGACAGGAGAAGGGGGAATGGGTACAAACTGAAAGAGAGTGGGTTTAGTTTAGATATTAGGAAGGAATTGTTCCCTGGGAGGGTGGGCAGGCCCTGGCACAGGGTGCCCAGAGCAGCTGGGGCTGCCCCTGGATCCCTGGCAGTGCCCAAGGCCAGGTTGGACATTGGGGCTGGGAGCAGCCTGGGACAGTGGAAGGTGTCCCTGCCATGGCAGGGATGGCACTGGATGATTTTTAAGGTCCCTTTCAACCCAAACCATTCTGTGATAACCAAGAACAGGACAAGAGGCCTCAAGCTGTGCCAGGGGAGGGTCAGGTTGGACATCAGGAAGAATTTCTTCACAGAAAGGGTGGTCAGGCACTGGAAGAGCTGTCCATGGAGGTTTGGGGTGCCCATGCCTGGAGGTGTCCAAGGAAGGCCTGGACGTGGCACTCAGTGCTCTGGGCTGGGGGACAAGGTGGGAATCAGCCACAGTTTGGACTCAATCTCAGAGGTCTTCTCCAGCCTAAAAGGATTCTGTGATTTTACTAAACATGAAAGATAGGAGACCTGGAGACTCTGCAGTTCCCCTGTGCAAAGCTGTGCTGGGAGAGGCACTGAGATGAGCACGTGGCTGGAGGGGAAGGCTGGCAGAGCTGGCTGGTGTCTGCTCTGCTTAACAACACCCTGCACGTCAATCTGACACCACAACTCTGGCAAACGAGCCAGAGCTTGTGCTGCCTCCTTTCTTGAGCTCCCATCACCCATCACAGCAGGAACATAAGGCTCAGGTGGGCAGGAGAAGGGTGGCAATCTGTAGAAAATGAGCATCACTTGTTTCTCCTAATTTTAACTCCTCATTCTGTCATTACGACTTTTTCTTTTTTTTTGTTTTTTTTTGCTACACTTCTGGGACACCTTAAAAACCTTCTAGAATCAAAAACCTGCGAGTAAACAGAAAATACACAGGAAAGCACTCAAGTGACAGCAAAGATATTAGGACTGAAAAACTTGGCTTTAAGTGAAATAAACCTCCAAACCCAGTAGTTTTTCTTGCTTTTCCTATCAGCTGCTCTACAGACATTGCACCCAATAATCAGCTTTTCAGAGTGTCAGCAACTAACCAGGCACCGTAACTGGCCAACACAGCTCCTGGATAAAGCAGGAATACAAGGGCATTACACCCCAAATGTTGATGGAATTCTTACTCTGGGGGTGACACTGAAATCTCCAGGACACTTTCTGCCCAAACATTGGGAATTTAGCAACAGTGAACTTGGACTCTTTGGATGAGTGATCCAATGTTTCAGCCACCATCAGCTGTGCAAGAGAGCTGGAAAGGGACTTTTTATAAGGGTATGTAGTGACAGGACAAGGGGGAATGGCTCTAAACTGAAAGTAGGGTCAGGTTCGGTATTCAGAAGAAATTCTTCTCTCTGAGGCACTGGAACAGGCTCCCAGAGCAGCTGTGGCTGCCCCTGGATCCCTGGAAGTGTCCAAGGCTAGGTTGGACAGGGCTCTGAGCAGCCTGGTCTAGTGGAAGGTGTCCCTGCACATGGCAGGGGGTGGCACTGGATGATTTTTAAGGTCCTTTCCAAACAGAGCCAATCTGTGATTTCAGATTCTACTGCAGAATCCTGTCTGAACTGAGACGGCAGCAGTACAGATGCAGAAGAGCCCTGCAGCACCCAGGAGGGAAAATAAATCCCTAAGAGCTTTCTCAAAGCATCTTAGGGCAAGAAGCATCCTTTCCAACCATGGCTGCACTGATTCCTTAACAGCTTCCTGTCATGAACAGTGCAAAACCAATACTCAAGACAAGCAAGACAAGTTCATGAGAAACATGATAGAAATATTTTTTTTCCTTTATCCTGCTGCCACCATGAGACTTTGGGTTTGCTGTAGGGCAAAAGCCCCTATGTGGAAACAAACCTGGGTAACTAATCTCAGAGATTCAAGTCACTTGGCTGCATGTCTGTCTCCAAAACTGCTTTTCAAGCAGAGCTTTGCTGTGCATCATGGTGTGGATGAGCAGATCCTCCTCCCATGTTCATCTCCTTTTACCAATGAGGCCAACCATGAGAGGGCCAAGAATACAAGGGTGAAAGTCTCCAACAGGCACACCCAAATCAATAAGAAATGTCAGGCCAACAAGAATCAGGAGTGACATTATTATTGCTGCAAACAGCAGCAAGGAAATCTCATCACTGGCCAAGAATTCACAAAGGTATTTAGCCCATGCATTTGCATGGGGTACCTATGGTTTGGATATGACTGTCACTTGGATGTGTGGTATTTATTCCATTCCTGGTTTTCCAGAGGAGAAATTGAGACATCTTTGTGTATGCAGAACAAATCACTGACAAACTGCCAGGGGATTCAGTTCTTGAAATAAATCCAACTGTTACCTGGATGTTAACTTCAGACAATCTCTGGAACAATAAAAGAGTACAGAAATGAGGCTGGTTAGACTGGCAGGAGACTGGCTGGTGGGTTTCTGCAAAAATACTCACTTTTCACAATGACACAGTTAAAAAAAAAAGTTTTAGAAAGTGTAGTAACACTTGATACAGTCAATTCTCCTGAGAAAACTCAGCACAGAAACCATGAAAGATTCAATCTCTTCTGCTTTCTGTTATTACCAGTAACAAGCTACAGAATAAATATTTTAGAATGCTACCCTGTGTTTCTATAATTTGGGATGTACGAAGTTCCACAGGATAAGGGTTAATCTTACTGCTTTGGGGGCAAATCTGAGAGATTTGAAGGGAAAAATGTTTGACACCTTAATTAAGGAACAGTAAAGAATAACACTGGCAGAGAAAGGGTTCTGTACCTCGATGCTCCTTTACTTCAGAGCCCAGTGTGCCACAGACAGCATTCAATTAAATAATAGTCTCAGCAATAAACAATGACAATACACAGAACACCACACAACATCACTCCTTTGGCTCAAAGTAATTCCAGTTTGTGACTGAACAGTTGTTATGCAAAACCCTCCAACACGTGGCTGAAAACAATAAAGCCTTCACATCCTACAGCTGAAAAGGCAGGGAACAAATTGGCAGAGGAAATTCAGATTGCACATCCCTTACGGAGCGTTTTTATTTCTTGTGCAGATTGAAAACAGCATCAGTACAACTTTGGTATTCACCTGGAAAAGGCTTAGTTGGGAGAGCAGTCGCTGCTTGTCCAAGGGAAGCTCTGTCTGAAAAGCAGCAATTTCCAACATCTCAAAACAAAACAATTTGAAACAAAAAAGCAAACAGAATAATTTGTTCTGGAGTTTTTTGTTTGTTTTGTTTTTTTTTTTTCATGGTGCAGCACACCCAAGATACAGTTGTTTTCTCACAGGGATGTTAATAACAGGAGTATTTATAAAATCAGGCTGGGAGATGATGAGGCACCACAGCAAGGGTTGTGGAGAAAGTCACAATCCTGGCTCAAAGGAGTGCTCTGGGAAGATCAGCTTTTAGAGAGCTTTCTACTGCCTGGCCTAACCAAAGCCTTTCCAGTGGCTATATTTTCCTCTCCTGAACATTATTTAAGGTAATTTTTACAGTAAGAACCATCACCCACTGGAACAACCTTCCCAGAGTTGTGTCACTGGAGGTTTAAAAGATAAAAATCAGAGGTTAAAAAGATAAAATCATTATGATTTTATTATTCTATCACCTCACCTATGTCCCCTTTCCCCAAAATAGGCTGGACCAGATCAATCATCTTTTGAGGTGCCTTCTAGCCTGGGCTGTTCTATGATTTTGGGGATGTTGAGAGACTGATGAAGAGGGGCATTTCTAGGTTGAGAGAGGGATGAAGAGGGACATTTCTAGGTGAAAACCAGCATGCAAGTACTTACTGCAGGATCATTCCTTCTAAAATCACCTGGAATCACTACATCCTATTGCCTGGGTGGTTATTGAGGCCAGGTAGCACAGGAGGGATGCCAAACCCCATTAGAGTACAGAAAACCAGGGGATGACATTGGGATAGAGATTTTGTGAAGCCAGAGAGGTCTCTAAAAGTTGACTTCCTCTGAGTGCAACTCTTATCAAACAAGAAATTATGTGTTAAAATGATGCAGGTTGAGTCAATGCAGCACAAATGCCACTGTCAGTAGTATCAACAAAAGAGTCCATCTGCTCTGCTAAGGCAAAAAACCTCTTCCTCCCCAATTAAAAGCCTAATCACCATTTACATGTGTCTCAACAAAACTTCGACTGTGTAAAAATTCTGTATTTACCATAAGCTCGACCTAGGAGCTCTCCATTTCATTTTCTTCCCTTTTTCCCCTTTTTCCACAGTACCCTGCCCAAAGATAATGTGCCTTTACCAATTAGGCACCAAACGGGAGGAAAAAGTTTCAAGTACATAAACAATGTATTTCATAAGTAAAACCTGGCTTCCTCTTGCCCAGTGGGTTTGGTGTGAAACAGAAGCATTTGTGGACAGGACAGCTGAGGAGAAACTGAACTAGCTCAAGCCAGTGGTAAAATAATCCAGGAACTGTACTCAGGATATTGGGAGGCTAAAACATTACAGGATCTCACGGTATTTGTGTGAAAAGTACCTAAGGAAGACAGAAGTGAGCAGAAAAGGAAAAACTCTCTTTCCCACACCGCTAAAAGGGACCTTTCTTTCTGATATGCATCCTTGTCTCATCAAATACTGGTCCCTCCCATGCAGTGATTTTATAGACCAGTTGACATTTAAATAAAAGTAGTTCTGCTCCTCTGACACACAAAATCTGTCACCAGAAACCCCTTTCCTATCCCTGTCCTGCAGCTTTACACAAAGCCTGGTATACCAAGCCTCTGGACACAGCCATGGCACCAAGAAAACCACTGGAGGTTAATTTTAATATCCAGACATTTATACTTTGAAAGAATTTGTTGTAGAGATTATAAGGCAACCTTTAGGGGTTAAGTAGTCTGTGTTAATAGAGTCTTTCAAAGCTGAAGTCGTTCCTACTCATATTTTTGCTAAAACATACAACTTTTTCATAAATACCATAGGCACAGACAGGATTTTTACAACCACCAATCCATCCTCACTGTCAGACACAGCAGCTGCTTTATCCTCAGGGAATAAAAAAAAACCCTTCAGCACAGTTCTGTGGCTCAGTCTGCTGCCCCAAAGGACCTTGTTCTTCAGCCACAGTGAGGTTTGTCCTTTCAAGGATTTCAAGCAACAACATTATCTATATATATATATATATATACATATATATGCATATTTTATATATATATATATTTAGTTTATTCTTTTCTGCTACTAGCTCATTTTCCCTGTGGGAATAATACTATCTTCTTGACATGCAAAAGTCCAGACTGCACATCCATGGATGGAGAATGAAATGAAGGGGTACTGTCAGCAAAGTTTGACCCAACCCATGATTTGCATCCTCAGCAGTCATGCAAACCTCACCCATTATAGACTGGGGCACACTGACTCCATGTGGCAGGACACAGAATATGCTTCAGACATTCCTTTTGCTTTTTCTTATACTTCACACAACCTTGTGTGTGGCTCTGAACTTTGGAAATAAATTTTGGAAACAGAAGGAACAGAATCCATATGTTTTTTTCTGTGAGAAGGGGAAATATGGGGATGAAAAAATTAACGAATCGTGTTGGTAACAGTGTTTCTCACACAAATACTCACCAGGAACATACAGTAAAATACAAAGGCTATACATATATATATATGTATATGTATATATATATAAAAAGAATGCTTTCTCAAATGTTTATTACACGATGAAATAAGTCTAACTGAAAAAAATTCACATCCTGAACTTCATCAAAGGGGACTGATTGCTCTTTAGGCCTATTAGCTAAAAGCAAGATTGAAAGAGCAGGTTTGAAAAATTACCTGTTTCACATTCTTCTTTCAGTTTGTAATTGGTTTCATTAAAACTTGATTAGAAAACCATAAAATTTTGCTTCAGCATTAGACCAGCTCTCTGGCTGAAGTAGCACTAACACTGTCTGATGGGTACAGGTTTTTTCCCATGACTAAAATGGAAATAATTGGTAATATTTTCTTCCACACCACACTCATGCCCACCCCAAAACCCCCAATTCCACCTACTTTACCAGTGTTGTTAGATACAAGACCTAAAGAAAATAAGAAACAAAGACAATTCTTGTTTTGCCCCTTTGTGTCTTCACATTTCAGTCTCTACCAGCTGACCACAAGGACATTCCACCCACTGTGAACAAGGTCTTCAGATGTCATTTCCAGACTTGGAAAGAAGTGACATGGTATGGCTGAAAGGGTTTTTGTACATCACAAGGGCCGCAAAATTGAGGCTTTCCTTGCTTTGGTTAAGGTGTGCAATGAGGCACCTGTCAAATCTCAATCTTACTGCACAACTGCAAGGGGCTGCTAAATTTGTGGTGAGATTTCTTTTTTCTTTTCCTTTCTGTTATTTTTTAAGACAGTGCAAGGTCTAGAGACAGCGTGAGAATCTCAGAGCGGGGCGTTGCAGGGTGATCTGCCAATTTCAGCTTAAATTTCATTGTATAAACATTTTCCCATCTCTGTTTGGTATCCAGCAAACAATCCCATTAGAAATTTTCCAAAGGTCTGTGTGGTTTTGGGTCTCTGAGTGCTGTCCACGCCAGCATATCCCCAAGTATAAATTAGTAGCTGTACATCTGCTGCTGCTGCTGCTCTGTCTGCACCGGCTGCTGGCCCGGCTGCTGCGGCGCGGCCGGCGCCGGGGGCTGCAGGACATCAGTCTGAGGCACTGACCTCCAGCTCAGGGGGTGCTGTTCTGTCATCTGGTTCCCCAGGGGAGCAATGGAGTTCACCAGGGTGGTCAGGTTTATGAAGTGGGCCACGGACTGCGGGTTGGGCGCCTCGGGCTGCGGCGGGAGCTGCATGTCGCTCTGGCGGTTGTGCAGCATGGCCGAGCCGCTGACCGTGTCGAAGGTGACGGTCAGGATGGAGTTGTCCAGCTGCAGCTGGCGCTCCGGGGCGCTCAGGTGGCCCACGGCCACGGGCTGCAGGTTGGTGAACTGGGTGCCAGCTGCCGTGGTGATGGGGGTGACGGTGATGTTGGTGAGCCCCACGGAGCTGGAGGGGGCTGTGACGTTTGGGTCACTGAGGGTCACCACCACCTGAGGAGAAACACAAAGGTGACCTCAGCCTTGTAGCTTCCAACTGACCACCAAATACCAGGGAAGTGCTGGTGGGCTCACATGTTGCCAGCAAGAGAAGCTGCACACAGAATCACAGAATCAGAATCACAGAATCACAAGGTTGGAAGAGACCTCCAAGATCGAGTCCAACCCAGCCCTAACACCTCAACTAAACCATGGCACCAAGTGCCACATCCAATCTTTTTTTAAACACATCCAGGGATGGTGACTCCACCACCTCTCCGGGCAGACCATTCCAGTACTTTATTATTCTTTCCACGAAAAACTTTTTCCTGATATCCAGCCCATATTTCCCTTGGTACAGCTTGAGACTGTGTCCTCTCCTTCTGTCAGTGCTGCCTGGAGAAAGAGACCAACCCCACCTGGCTACAACCACTTTTCAGGAAGTTGTAGAGAGTGATAAGGTCACCTCTGAGTCTCCTTTTCTCCAGGCTAAACAAGCTCAGCTCCCTCAGTCGTTCCTCACAGGGCTTGTGTTCCAAGCCCCCCACCAGCCTTGTTGCCCTCCTCTGGACACAGATGGGAATGTAGGAAACTTGGAACGCACCAACTTCCACATGTAGAAATAGGATGGTGATGGGAGAGAGGGATATGGAGCATTCAGAACAAACAGTCAAATTAACTTTCACTCTTTTAATGACAGCTTCAGCCACTTAGTGATACCTAGCAAACAAGCTGATGGTAACACCAAATGAAAACAAACATGAGGAGTTTATTGGTCCAGCTTCATGGGTTTTTAAACCCATCTTTATATAACCACAATTTATCCAATCAGCTCCAAATGTTCCAGCCACTCTTTTGTGATGTTTTTTAACCAAAAGAAGGGTTATTCCTCTAAGCAATGCCACCCATCACCCACCTCCCGCAGCTCACCTGTTGGATGCTCTGTACAGCTGAATTAGTCTCATCTCCAACATTCCCTGTGAATTCACCTTCTTTCTCTGTGTATTCACTGAAGGCAGGGTCCTCAGGCACTTGAGCTTCCTCCTCCTCACCTGACTTTTGTTTTTGTTTCTGGCCACGTTTAGGAGTTTTTATGTGCTGCTTCCCTTCTGGCAGTTCACCCTGTTCCAAGGCTAATTCCGGCTGGAGCAACACATTTCCAAACAAAACATCAAGTCCTTTTGCTTACTGAGGTTCCAAGTAAGAGACAATCATCTGAAGCTGGTTTGCTGTCAGTTCTCAAGCGAAGAAACAAACTGTAGCAAAATCCTGACTCCAGGGATTGAGACCTCACCCGGTAATTACATTCTGCCTGTTACACAACCAAGCAGATCAGCAGCTTGTGGCTGCTTGGACATGTTCCACTGGGGCTGACTCTCTAAAAAAGGCACATTCCTCACCCATCAGCCCACGCCCAGCTATGTTATGTACCCAAAAAGTGATGTCCCACCTCACCCTGCAGCAGGCCTGGAACTCACCTGAACAATCCCAATTGAAGAGGCATCAATGGTCGTTGTCTCTGGCAGAGGCTCTAAATCATCAATCCTCACTGAAAGAATCTGAACACAAAGAGGTGTCAGCTGCAGAACTGCAGCAGTTCAAACCACTCAAACTGCACAGCATTTCCCAAATAAACTCAGTCACCAAGCCAAAGGGATGTAATCTAACACTTCACACATAGTATTTAATATAGGGAGTTAACTGTGGCTTTTAAAAATAACCTTTTAGCATATCATCTTTTCCCTCTTGCTGAAATCCAGCAAAATTTAAACACAGTAAAAGAACATGTCCATTTTCATATTGCTGACAGAACATAACCCTTTGGGAAGTGATGGATTCTACAGAAAACAATGTGTTTGGGAAAAGAAGTATTATGTTAGCATTTCAATTTATAAACCTATCACCTGTGTCCTACTTCATTATTTTCAGATGAATCTATGTATCTCAGCTCATCAAAGAATAGAGACAAATTGCCCTCCGGATTTCAGGTATGTAGATGCACTTTAAATCACCAAATCAATAAACAAAGCATTTTGTTGACTTCCTTCACAGTCATCATGATAAAACTGAAGTCAAATGAAAAACTGGTAGTTAAAAAAATTTTGGAAAGCCTCAAAGGGAACAGACAAGCCTTAGTCAAACCTAAATAAGAAATACTGAGGAGAAACACAATATTTAGAAGACAGAAAAACCCCCGTTGGGATCAGATAAAATATCCCTCTAATCCAGATTCTCTCCAGTCAGCATTCATCTTTCATACTGAGAATAATTTTGTGTCATCAGCAGATGCTGCCATCACCTCTCTATTCACCACTTCTTTCAGATCACTTCTGAACACAGAGAACACAATGGGGAAAAAAGAATCCATTATACTCACTAATGGATGGAGACAAAACATGAAAAAACATATTTAAGCTGGGGCAGAAAAAGAAAAGAGATTTAAATAATCAGAAGAACTTCATTTTTAGGGGGTGAGAAACAGATAGTGAAACAGCTGATTCAGTTAAGTCCACGTTTCACAGATACTGTTTAAAACCGGGCCCAAAAGAACAGAAGAAAAAAGAGAGAGGGAAAGAAAGTAATTCCTTTCAAGTCCCTAAAGGCCATAAACATTCTTTTAAAGCAAAAATTAAAAAAAAAAATTCCACAATCCACCACTCCAACTCACTCACCTCTGGGTGTTTACGCCTCATGTGTCGACTCATGGACGCCCTGGTAGAAACCTTTGTCCCACACAGCTGACAGCTCTGGGCTTCCACCTTGTCGTGGGTGAGCTGGATGTGCTTCTGCAGCATGTAATCAGTGACATACTTCTTATCACACACTGAACACGTCCACTGTTTTCCTACTGGTGGCAGAGGGAAGGAAGGAAACCCAATGGATGAGCATCGGATTGTCAACGCCTCAACGAGAGCAACAATTTATGTTTGGTAACAGGATGTGCAACATTAGTTCCAAGACTGGCCAGTCTACATCAAAATGAAGGAGCAAAATTAAGGTATTTTTGCTGGATACTGTTCTTTAGAGGGTTTACCTGTATGAATCAACTTGTGAGTCTCCATTGTATTTCTCTCACTGAACGTCTTGCCACAGAGCTCACACATGAAATCTTTGATTCCTGCATGAAAAGCACATTTGGCACCTGTGAAAGCAGCCTAAAGGTATCTGGGACAATTCTGAGTTTTGTATTAGTACCATTAAAAAAATAAAGATCACACACAAAAAAAGGCAGAAGCCCAGCTTCACCAGCTATTTTTATCTGAACCATTCCACTATATCCAGCAGAAAATAAATGCCAGAGAAACTGATGTGGGAAGTAAAATTTTGTTTTGGGAAATCACAACCTGAACACTAACTTAAACCCAACACTGCACAGCTGCCCTAGACCAAGAACTAAAAAAAAACAGAACTTGAAACCAACTAAACTGCATTTATTTGTAAAACAAGTGGTCCTGGCTGAGGACAGGAAAAAATCTCACTTTTCCAAGAGCAGAACATGCATATTTTATTAGTTTTTGTCATACTGTCTGACTGTTCTAGGCAAGAGTTCTCTTGGGAAACATTTAACTGATTCAGTGCAATTTTTGTCCATCTTGGAGTCCTCACCTGTGTGTCTCTTGTAATGCTTCAGCATGTTGACTTTCTGTGCAAATTTTCGGTGACATTCCTTGCACTCGTATTCCTTAATCCCTTTGTGAAGCTTCATGTGGTGACGAAGGGCATGTTTTGTCTTCATTCCTGTGAGACAGAAGGCACAGGACACTTAGTCCATCACTCCCACCTTCAAGGGAGAACTCAGGCTCATGTTGTTAACCAACAGCTCTATTTTCTATTTGCTGTGAGGCCACAGTTGCATACTTTAAATTGTTTATGTAGCAATGCATGTCATCATTATTATTTTAATTTCAGAAAAAAAGCTCTGGAAAACATGTGAGTAATCACTGACAGAGGAACAAAACAGCAGGGACAAGCAAAGATAAAACATCCTTAGAGGTGTCAGACTTACTACTGCTTTTCACTAAAATACCAGCTCAGATTTGTTCAAGTTATAACATGAGGAATTAAAAAAGACAAAGTGACTGGCTCTTACAAAGAGATATTACTCTATTTTTTAAGCCTGTAAACACAATGAAAAAATCAACTTGCATTCACTTTTGTGCTGCAAATCAGGCATTCCTCAACCTGGCAGAAACAAATGCTACTAAAATCAGTGTTGTCTTACAGGCCATGAAACCAAACTGTACAAAATCAGGGCAGCTCATGGAACCGTAATGCTCCTGATTAATACATTTTCTACCTCTCAAAAATGCAGGATTTACAGCACTGCCACTATTCTCAACATGGAAGTTGTATTAATTCAGAAGTTCACCTGCTACTCAGTATCACAATGAATGGAAAACGAGGCATCAGACATACCTTTGCCACACTCTGCACACAAGTATTCTCGGATATTATCATGGACTCGCATATGTTCTTTTAACATGTCTTTTCTAGCAAATGATTTGCCACATTGCTCACAAGCATGACTTTTTACACCTTGAAAATAAATTTAAAAGACAACGTAAACAAAAAAAAAATGTTAATGAGGAATGTGCATCTCCTAAAAATTGATTAAAGTGGTGAATTAGAGGGCAACAGCCCACCTATGCTGCCAACTACACCTTTCACGGATATTGTAGCCCAAATTAAATTAGAAGACTTTGAAGAGAGAGAAAAGCTGGCTTTCTGCGTGAGAAAAAAGAGAGACAGCCTGAGGTAGAAGACTGAATAGCATGAAATAGTAATGAGCTGTTAAAAATGATTTTGCAATAGCAGGTTTCAGCCTGTGTAATGGCGAGAAGGTGGCATGGACAAGAATTTGGGGAAGAATAGAATACAGAATTAGGTGAATCCTGCAAACATATTAACGAGGGATTTGGATTGTGTGTCCAGATCAAATCTCCTCGTTAATATTACCTGCTTTAGAAAACTTGTTTACTCTAAAAGATTAAGTATTATATTTGTCTTATTGTAACATAGAGTGAAAATCCTCTAGCAAAAAAAAAAAAAAAGCAGGCACTGGCAACAGAAATGTCTCTTTAGTATTGATAATTATAAAGAAACACAACATTTTTACCTGTATGTATAAGCTTATGTCTTTCCAGATTTCCTATACTGTTAAAAATCCTCCCACAGATTTCACATGGATGGATGTATCTGAAACCAAAGAGACCACAACCTTTGATTCTTCTCCTGAGGCACAGGTGATTCTCAGGCATCTCTGTCATTAAGTGTATTTCATTTGCTAATACTAATTGCTATAAAAGTTCCTTGAAGCACAAGTTCTTTCAAATGAGCCTTAAGAAACCCCCAAGCTGACTGCAAGCTTGGAGCAGTCTGGCATTGCTATACACTCAAGTTTTTTCAAAAACATTTCTTAAAATCAATTGATTTATAATAAAAACAACATTATCATTGAATCAATAAAATCAATAAAATCATTGATTTACACCTTGCAAAGCCCAAACTGGGGGGCTGTTGACTCATCAATCTGTGTGAAGCCGACCACTAGCGACATGCATTTCAAGCTTGACATCAACATTTTAACCCCCATTTCACAGTTATTTTAGCACAGCCAAATTCCCTAAGAGCACCCCAGGTGGCAGGACCGTTAGATCTCCAAGGAGACAGCTCTTCTCAGTGGAACAAGCCTTACTTCTGCACATTGGGGTCGGGCAGGTTCTCCCTGTGGATGACCATGTGCGCGTGGTACGTGGCCTTCAAGGCGAAGCGCCGGTTGCAGATGCTGCAGCCGTAACCCTTCTCCTTGTGCACGTCCATGATGTGCTTCAGGTACTCCTTCCCTCTGCCAAAGGTCAGCTGGGGAATGAACCAATAGTGAATGGAAGGGGGAAGAAAGTCCTCGGGCACGGCAATGAGTGGGTGACATTGAGCAGACATAAATATCCCGCGTACCGCTAACATCCTGTGTGCCACTGGATGAAAAACCTGTGACAGCTGGATTTAGGCCTGGAACTCTTTGGACATTACAAGCACGCTGCTACAGGACATCAATTCACTCTCTTCTCTAGCTGGAGATGGTTTCTCCATTTCTGCACAAGAAGAGGACCTCAAGTTGTTCGTGCACTGAGGGACAGCCATGTTTAACCTCCACCAGCTCACCCTGAGTACTGTGAGCAGTTTTGGTCACCACAGTATGGGGACAATATTAAACTACTGGACAATGTCCAAAGGAGGGCTACAAAGATGGTGAAAGGTCTGGAGGGGAAGCCTTGTGAGGAGCCACTGAGGGCACTTGGTCTGTTCAGCCTGGAGGAGACCTCACTGCAGTTACAACTTCCTCATGAGGGGAAGAGCAGGGGCAGGCACTGGTCTCTGCTCTGTGGTGACAGAGACAGGACCCGAGGGAACGGCCTGAAATTGTGTCAAGGTAGGTTTAGGTTGGGTATTAGGAAAAGGTTCTTCCCCCACAGAGTGGCTGGGCATTGAACAGGCTCCCCCGGTTCTGGTCACTGCAGCAAGACAGGGCTCAAGGAGCGTTTGGACAATGCTCTCAGGCACATGGTGGGATTCTTGGGGCTGCACAGAGCCAGGAGTTGGGCTCAGTGAGCCCTGAAGGTCCCTTGCAACCCAGCTTATTCTGTGATTCCCTAAGAGTGAGGACATCACAGACAGAGAAAATGTCTGCTGGGCTCTAGGGGCACAGTGAGCTCCTGCCTGCACCGTCAGCTTTGGCAGCAGCTCCTGAAGGGTTGGAATTTCCAGGCACTGCAGGGCAGTGACTCTGGCACAGGTCCCGGAAGTGCTGCAGCCACGACAGACAGGTGCTGCACTACTGAGCTCCAGATGTGCACATCCAGATGTGCTCCAGCATATCCATATATGCTCCAGCATGCCAGGGTGAAGTGCCATAATGACATGGTCTCTTGCTCCAGTTCTGGAACTTGTCAGGGCATTTCTAACAGCACTACACAGCTTGGTGAAGATTTACTTTGAGACCAGAAAAAACAGATTTTTTAAGAGCTCAGAAGAGAGATTTCTCCAAGAGTCATCTGTATTTGTTCTCCCTTTGGCTGTTCAGCATCCCCATCTCCTCACATCAAATCCCACTGCCCACAGCTGTGCCCTTACACAACTGTTTACTTCACAAATACCTGCAAAAGCACTAAAAAACCCCAACTTCCAAAAAGATCCTTCTGATTTGAATGGCCCAGCTGCCCTCACTTGGAAGCACACAATTTTATATAGCTTATGTACCCATGAAGTGTCAGGCAGGAAAACCACCACAGTGAAAGCAAGCACATGATGAAATGCCGTGACACCACACCTTCACACATTTACTGACACAAACTTAAAATCAGTTTGCACTTAAAACAAGCTCCCAGATAAGAAAACTGAAATATTATTAACTCTAGGTCTTAAAATGAAGATAAAGTAAGAGCTTTCACCACATTAATTGTGGGCTGTGAAATAAGCTCTAATTTCCAGGAGT